>CM067359.1:178194020-178224042 GCA_034401795.1 Chaetoderma sp. LZ-2023a
GGCCAGTAGAACAGGCGCTGTATGGGCCAGTAGAACAGGCGCTGTATGGGCCCGTAGAACAGGCGCTGTATGGGCCAGTAAAACAGACGCTCTATGGGCCAGTAGAACAGACGATGTATGGGCCAGTAGAACAGACGCTGTATGGGCCAGTAGAACAGACGCTGTATGGGCCAGTAGAACAGACGCTGTATGGGCCAGTAGAACAGACGCTGTATGGGCCAGTAGAACAGACGCTGTATGGGCCAGTCGAACAGACGCTGTATGGGCCAGTAGAACAGACGCTGTATGGGCCAGTAGAACAGACGCTGTATGGGCCAGTAGAACAGACGCTGTATGGGCCAGTAGAACAGACGCTGTATGGGCCAGTAGAACAGACACTGTATGGGCCAGTAGAACAGACGATGTATGGGCCAGTAGAACAGACGCTGTATGGGCCAGTAGAACAGACGCTGTATGGGCCAGTAGAACAGACGCTGTATGGGCCAGTAGAACAGACGCTGTATGGGCCAGTCGAACAGACGCTGTATGGGCCAGTAGAACAGACGCTGTATGGGCCAGTAGAACAGACGCTGTATGGGCCAGTAGAACAGACGCTGTATGGGCCAGTAGAACAGACGCTGTATGGGCCAGTAGAACAGACACTGTATGGGCCAGTAAAGTCCTCACATAAGAGAGGAAGTTGCTTAACCCTTACTACTTGCATGTCAACATTCAATCTTTTACTGGATCAAGAGAAAGCAAACTGGTGTACATTTTAAAACTATTTTGGTGGACATATTATTGTCCACCAGCGGAGTTACATGTAACAAAAAACTTAAACATTATCAGTAATAAATAACCTGGAGAGCAACATCTTCCACCAAATCTGTTGAAAACTAGTGTTCATCTCAAACATGCCAAATTGTGTAGCCAAAATCAGCGATATTTTTAATATTGTCTATATACTAGCTTGCAAATGAATCGCACATAGCAATATGTCCACATTACACACTTTTCCTGAAATATTACCAGAATACGTTGAATCTTACATATTTTTCAAGATGTAGAAATGGGTTTCTTATAACTATATACTTTTCCCCCCAACTTTCATACTTGCGCATGAACCCTGGCTTGGTATAGCAAGTTGACAACAGACATGACAGAATACCTAATTGGTTACATGACAAAATTGTAGGAACAATGGCTATGAATCCTGTTTATGACAAAATCAACATTACTTCTGATTAACCATTCGATAGTCTGATCATGACTATTTATTATGCCAGATGGATGGACAAACAGGCACAGGCTTGAACTGGTGGGCAATCCTATAGCCGAGCTGAAGGATAAATCAACACACCTAAAAATACTAGTTCTAGAATACACAGTGAATGGAGTGTTATTGCAATTCTCAATTGGGGGCGGGGAGCCAATGTCCTCTCGCAATTTGCAACTCGTAACATGTTCAAATTGGGTTGAATTTTACCAAAACATTTTTTCAAATTAGATAGCATGTAGGAAGTCTGATGATATTTTAATCTTGATCTCACTCCCCGACCACTGGTGGGCGGAGGCCAAGATAAATGTTATTTCGACATCCATAAGCAATGAATAACACACAAAGATTTTCACATGGAATTGCATGAAGAATGGACAGAAAGACACACAGATAAACAGTAGTGATTACAATATCCCAAAGGTATTTTCAAAATGTGTGGTGATAATAAATTTGCCTAAATTATACGACGTTATTCCTTTATTCGTGCATACCTTGTAACATAGGCGTATTCACCACAGAACTGTTCCTGGATAACAGTACTGATTCTGGAATCAGTGTAGCGTGACAGTGTGTCTTCCAATAAACACAGAAAGAGCTTAGAAAACTCCTGTGCATCCTGCAAGACATTGAAATTACATTTTGTATGTGTATTAAAGCTGAACTGACGTTAATGCTTTAACCCTCAAATTTGTTCAAGAAAATTTAAATTTTCTAAAGAAAATGTCAATTTGACCAGTAATAAATTTTCAAAAATCTCATCTGCCAATGGACATTTTCTGAGAGAAAATTAAAATGGTCTTGAAGAAATTTGAGGAATATAAAGGATTAATATATAACTAAATGCCTGTGCACGTCACGCCAGCGCGGCAATGGAGGAGTCCAGTTTTAGTTATACCCCACCCATCTCTAACTAAGCTCCACCCACACTTTGCACATCTTGGGATCGATCGATCCCTACACTGAATGAATCAAAATTTACAGAAACCTATACAGGTAAGCTGTTGAATATTTTGAAATGTTTATTAAATAGTAGACATACAATTTGTACAACACTTAGTCCTTCATCAATTAGCATGATTAAGCATTCGTGATGAACCTAGCTACATGACCTAATTAATTCTGACATCATCCTACACATCATATAGTTGATTATGAGATCATATGATTGACTGAGAAACTGTATTCCTCCATTCCCATATTGGATGCCATTTGGTTTGCTAAGTGGAGCCATCCCCCATTTCCTTCATGTAAGGCCCAGTAACAACAGCTTATTGGTGCGCAATAACATTCTCATATAAATTAGACAGGTTATTCATAGTCATACAGAATCACCTTGCAATGCCTGAATTAGAATGAATATTATCAATGACAAATCCCTGAAAAGTAAATTCTCTACGATGCATAGCAGATTTTGTTGAATATTTTGAAATTAATATCAGTAAAACAGCAATATACCTTCCAGTCATATTAATCTCACAGTATTCGATAACATTTGTTTGTTTGGCCTGAGATTGAGATATGGAAAATGATCGTTGAAAGGGTTACCTACCTATGGTAGTACCTGTGAACTGTCACACCAGCATTTAACCCTTACCACTCTGATGTCAAAATTCTATTTTTTATTGGTTTGACAGCGAAGAATCTGGTGTGTATTTTTCAACAATTTTGGTGGACGATGTTGCTGTCTACGACAGCACCATCTTCCACAAAATTTGTTGAAAAATGAACACCAGTTCATTTTTTAATTTAATTTGAAAATTTAAAAAGTTTGACATTGGAGTGTTAACAGTTACTACTGCAAGCAGAGACATAGCCGGGTAATTGTAGCAGGTGGTCCTTACATGTAGATCATGCAAACTTAGTTAGCGCCTCTCCAATGAAGGAATCCAGTTTTAGCTATGTCCGGCCAATCTCTAGCTAAGCTTCACCCACACTTCGTCTGTGTTGGGATCGATTACTGAACTCCCTGACTATTAATTTCTAGAAAACTATAACAGTACAGGTAAGCTGTTGAACATTTTGAAACTAATTTGACTGGATGCTGCTGCTGCCATACAGTGCTCAGTCAAAGTAGTTTCAAAATATTTGACAAAACGTTTATTGAATAGCAAAGATGCACAATTTGTCAGCCTATTAAGTGTTTAAGACGGACTAAATCGAGTCATTCACGCTGTAATTTATCTTACATGGAAAGGTCCATTGTGTTTCAGCTTTTAATATATAGATTATATGTAGGGACGGTGTTTTTCTATTTCAGGATTTGACATTTTTCTGATCATAAAATTGGTCATTCCGTTTCATTTTCGTTTTGTAAACTACATCATCTAAGCTAAAAGTTAATAACGACGTAGTCAGTTAAAGTAAACCTGGTTGAGTGGTTTTTAGCCCGACACTTGGTTTCACATGTGAGACCAAAAGTCTGAATGATCTGGACTCGTTTCACTGTCCTTTATATACCCTCCTATGGGTGAACCTGTGGATTGAGTGGATCTTGACCAAATATGGGCAGATGGGATCGAGTTTGGCTATAGAAGAAATAAGACAAAGACATGATCGTCAGGGCTAAACTACCATCCAACATCACCCAGGTTCAGCATAGAAACCCCCTCCAGGCATGCCAAACAAATAACTGCAATATCTGCCAACATATGCAGAAAAGCAGATACTTCTCGAGCTCCCATACTGGCCTTACATACACAGCCAAGATCATAGGCAAGATCATAGGCAAGATCATAGGCAAGATGATAGGCAAGATCATAGGCAAGATGATAGGCAAGATCATAGGCAAGATCATAGGCAAGATCATAGGCAAGATCATAGGCAAGATCATAGGCAAGATCATAGGCAAGATGATAGGCAAGATGATAGGCAAGATGATAGGCAAGATGATAGGCAAGATCATAGGCAAGATCATAGGCAAGATCATAGGCAAGATGATAGGCAAGATCATAGGCAAGATCATAGGCAAGATCATAGGCAAGATCATAGGCAAGATCATAGGCAAGATCAGAGGCAAGATCATAGGCAAGATCATAGGCAAGATGATAGGCAAGATCAGAGGCAAGATCATAGGCAAGATCATAGGCAAGATCATAGGCAATTGCCAGACCAAAAACATTGTTTACCTCCTCACATGCGACAGATGCAAAAAAACAGTATAAATAAATCAGGATCCAAGAACAACTACGATCCATATCAAAACTCTACAAAAGCGAGAGATACGATACACCAGTCTCCAAACATTTCAACAGGCCTGGACACACCGGAGCCGACATGCAGTTTAGACTCATCCAGGTGCTCACATCAGACCCGGACAATGAAAATTCCCACACCATGGGGAAGAATGAAAGAATGTCACTGGATACACCAGCTCCACACTATGGAGCCGATAGGCATTAACCTAGCAGGATAGGAGGACAGCCTTCCCCTGGACCCACACGATCACCACAGGCAAACTGTACGTCGTTATTACCCTTCTACATCATCTAAGTCGTATGTGTATTTAATAAAGTCGATAGAACTGTCAAATTTGGGCTACATGTTCATGTATGTATTGTGTTATTAGTATGTTCAGACAGTATGAAATCGGGGTGGGGAAGATATGGGTAGTTAATACTTTACACATGTTACATGAGAACGTCTCACTTTCTTGGGGAAATGCCTTTATCCATTAATTTCCATTTGAATATCATGTTTCCATATTAATTTATACGTTTTTTGCAGAAAAAATCCATTTTCCGTTAATTTCCGTTTGAAAATCATTTTTACGTTACATTAAAATTACCAATTCCATAACTTCCGTCTGTTTTCCGTCGAATTGCGAAAACCACTGCCCCTATATATGCATGCAAGATTGAGAATGGCTTACCTGTTGTTGAGAGGCATTGATACCAAGATGTGTAATAAAGAATGATGGGTCGATGTACCTGCAAAATAACACAAGCAAATATTATTGCTGAAAATAACATAAACACAATTATCATGTATGCAAGCGTGTATTCCATTGCATAACAATCACTAACCCTTTCACCCATGACTTCTCCATATCTAATTGTCAAGGCAACCATATAGTAAAACTGTTGAATATTTTGAAATTAATTTGACTGGAAGCCGTTATTGCCTTACGCAACAACGGCTTCCAGTCAAATTAATTTCAATATATTCAACAGAATAAGTTTTATATAGTAAATAACTTACTTTTTCCGGGATTTGTTGATGAAAATGTTAATGGTTCATATTCGCAGAAAAATGCTTGAAAATAAAATTGTCAAAATTGTATACTTTTAGAGGCGTAAAGTGTGGGTCTAGATGGAATGAAACAAAATATATCTTAGTATATGATGATTTCATTACGTATAAATTAATAAAATGAAACAAACTTTTGATAAATTGTAATAGAAACCTGGGTATAGCAGATACACACACATAACCATTTAACACTCATATCAGCCAAAAATGGCTTCTGCAGTGGTCTTGAGAAATGTCCATTTGCAGAACAAGAGATTATTTTTGAAAATTTATCACTGGAATGACTGATAACCGAGCCAGTCATTCCAGTGATAGATTTTCAAAAATAATCTCTTAGTCTGCAAATGGACATTTATCTAGAAAATTTAAATTTTCTTGAAAAAAATTTAAGGGTTAAAGGGTTAAATTAGGTTCAAAATATTCAAAAGAATGTTTTTTAAATTGTAAATTCATAAAAGACAATTGGTTCACACACTTTGTGACACATCTTTCAATTGTCATCATGGAGCCATACACCATTGTAATCATGACGGAGATATACCTCACTTTAGTTGTGACACCAGCTAACATGTGATGTATTTGATCATGACATTAGCTTTTTGAGGGACAGATGGGATCCCTTGATTATTGATCATACATACCGTCGATTGCTGTACTCCAGCAGTGCAAATATCACCTGTAGATGGCCACAGATAGTCTCTGGAACCCAATCTGACAGGAAAATATATACAATTATACATTAACTGTGTTCATACATCTTATGATCTGTAATACGCCGCCGCTGTCTGTAAAAGTCACCCAGCAAAGATGGTCCATGTTTGGCCATGTGCTAAGGATGCAGAAAGACACACCAGCACAGAGCCTTGGAATTCGCCCTACTCAGAGCCAGCAAATACAAAACCAGGAGAGGATGTCATTGCATAAATCTGCTAAGCGTGCTACGAGGTGACCTCAAGAAAGCAGGTACACTCAAGTCAAGAATGGACCTGAGGAAGCTAAGGATTTTGGCTGAGGACAAGACACAGTGGGCAAAAGTGAAGAAGGACTGATTGCAGCTGTAGGATGTTTCTACCACTACAGCCACAGAATACAGTAATCATACACACACCTTCTGTAGAATGAAATTCCATACATTTTCCATACCGTATCCAGATTTAATTTATTAATTTCCTTACACATTTTACATGTATAATGTTACCAATCAATGTACCTTTCCATTTTTAGCTATGCCCCGCCCATCTCTCGCTAAGCTCCACCCACACCTCACTCGTGTTGGGATCGATCGATCTCTGAACACACTGACTATCACTTTCCCAAAAAAATACACAGGTGAGCTGTTGAATATTTTGAAACTAATTTGACAAATTAGTTTCAAAATATTCAACAGCATGTTTATTAAATAGCAAAGAATTACAAATACATACAATTCACACAACGTGTCGGACTGTTTGAGATTTGGTGACGGTCTATATGGAACCCTTTATGACGTAATGATTGTGACGTCATCATACACGCGCTGAGCTGATTATGACATCATACGAAGTCAGACGATGGATGGATACTCTGGAAAGGTGAATTACCCTTTCAAAGCTGCCAAATGTTACCGTTCTAACATGTTGGAATTATTACATGTCAGTTAGTGCTGAAGATGTGACCGAGATGGTCAGGAAAGCTACACTCAATAGACTCAAAACAATTTCTACATCCGGGAGAGTTAACTAATATTTCTTTATTACACATTATGTAGTTTTCTTGGCTTTTGCACAAAAAATACCTACAAAATCTATCATGGCACCATCATAACGGACGTTTCCATTGTTAGCTAAGCCCCGCCCATCACTAGCTATGCCCCGCCCATCACTAGCTATGCCCCGCCCATCACTAGCTAAGCCCCACCCATCACTAGCTAAGCCCCGCCCATCACTAGCTATGCCCCGCCCATCACTAGCTAAGCCCCGCCCATCACTAGCTAAGCCCCGCCCATCACTAGCTATGCCCCGCCCATCACTAGCTATGCCCCGCCCATCACTAGCTAAGCCCCGCCCATCACTAGCTAAGCCCCGCCCATCACTAGCTAAGCCCTGCCCATCACTAGCTAAGCCCCGCCCATCACTAGCTATGCCCCGCCCAATGGCGCCCATCACTAGCTAAGCTCCACCCACACCTCGCCGTGTTGGGATTGATCGATCCCAGAATGCCCTAGCTATCAATTTCATGAAAACTATACAGAGAAGCTGTTGAATATTTTGTAACTAATTTGACAAGTCAAATTAGTTTCAAAATATTCAACAGAATATTTATTAAATAGTAAAAGCAAACAATTTGTACAACAACGCATATATCGTCTTCAAATATGCGTTCGTGACGTACTTATTGACGTCATTCATGACGTCATTCATTATGATGTCATTGTACACATCACGCAGTTTATTATGACATCATATTATGGGTGGGTACTCTGGAAAGGTGAATTCATAGTTGTGAGCCCATAATACTCTCTAATTTTAGCATGGATGAGAAATACTGCTTGGGAATACCAAGTTTCAGTTTTGACACGCCCAGATTTTAGTTGCGGACCCCCAGACTTCAGGGTGTGGGGACCGTTTGACCTTCATAGTGAAATGCACAATTGATTGACAGACAGGACAGATTGGATGAATGCATTTACATACTGAATTCATAAAAGTAGTACTCACCCTCGGCTGTACCTTCATCTGTTATGGCTTGTCCCTCGAGGTCTTCGCGAAACATGTACAAGGCACGGCGGACTTCAGCATTGTGAAACCACAGCTAAGGATAAATACAGGTATGCCAGGATACAAAATAGGTTCCAAGACCTTATGGGCTTAGAAATTAATGGAAGGCCTATATTTGATATGAGCGCTGAATGAATCACTGGTCTAAGAAGACATATATATTTCAGACATGTATATGTTCAGTAGTCGATGTATATATATATATATATATATATATATATATAGTTTGAAATTAACACTTTCACTGACAAATCCATGAAAGCTTTTCTTTACGACATAAATCTTATTCTGTTGAATATTATGAAATAAATTTTGAGTGAAAGCAGTTGCTGCCTAAGGCAGCAATGGTTTCCAGTCAAATTAATTTCAAAATATTCAACAGTATGATCACCGTGAAAATGAGATAGGGAAATCATCGGTGAAAGGGTTAAGAAGAGACAGTGGCTAGGAAAGATTTACCACGTGACAAAAAGTTATATTTGTAACGATACAAGTGAGTTATTTCCATCAAGATGATCTCTACACTATGCATACCTGCAGAAATGTATTCACATAACACGTGGCTCCCAAATTCTTCAAACCAACAAAACTGTCCTGGAAAAAACCCAATTAAATACAGGTTACCCTTTAACTCTCAAGTCCGACAACAAGAATTCTGCAGAAATAAATGTCTCGCCTGTCTCCTGTTTGCCAGTGGCATTGACGTTTGACCTTGTGACCTCCGTGTTAGAATGCTGCTTCCAAACATTTTAGATAACCATATATTCAATTTTAGTTCCAATAGGATTACCCAATCCTGAAATATAACTAATTTGCTGAATGGGAAAATGTAAGCTTGAAAAAGCAGAGATAAAATAGCAATATAGAATGGCCTTGACCTTTGACCTGGTGACCTGCATGTATCATCCTGTATCCTCTTGGCATAAGCAACCATGTACCAAAGTTGTGTACCATTAGGGTTAAGCAATCCCGAAATATAATATGATAAGTTTTGCAAAGCCTAAAAACTTAGCATTGAAAAAACAGAGCTGTGTTTAAAGGTAACAATGACTTTGGAATTTGATGTTGTGACATCAGCGTCACCCTGCTGCTTCATAACATTATAGGTAACAATGTATCCATGTTTAGTTTCAATAAGATTAATCAATCCTGAAATATATGCAGAGAAGTTTTGCTAAACGCAAAAACTTAACATTGAAAAAACAAAGTTTTGTATCACGATTCACGGTGACAGTGACCTTTGACCTTGTGACCTCAGTATTAACATGCTGCTTCATAACATTATAGGTAACAATGTATCCATGTTTAGTTTCAATAAGATTAATCAATCCTGAAATATATGCAGAGAAGTTTTGCTAAACGCAAAAACTTAACATTGAAAAAACAAAGTTTTGTATCACGATTCACGGTGACAGTGACCTTTGACCTTGTGACCTCAGTATTAACATGCTGCTTCCTAACAGTATAGGTAACAATGTATCCCAGTTTAGTTGCAATAGGATTAACCAATCCTGAAATATAAGCTGATCAGTTTTGCTAAACGCAAAAACTTAACATTGTTGGTCGGTATAAGGCGTGGTCTATATAATGTGTGTACAGTATAACTCAGAAATAAGTTAAAGGAGATCACAAACAAGAAGTAGACTTTGATAAAAACTGACAAGAATAAATAAATATTGTATCTTATTTTATAAATTAGAGAGAATTTAACAAATTTTCACAAACTAACTTATAATTTTAGCTAGTCATGAATTTTGATACTCCATGAAATTTATGATAATCCCTGAAAAAGTAAATTCTTTACAAAATAAAGCATATTCTGTTGAATATTTTGAAATAAATTTGACTGGAAGACGTTGCTGCCTTAGCTTCCAGTCAAGTTTATTTGAAAATATTCAACAGTTTTCCTGTACGATTGCTTTGAAAATAGGATATAGGGAATTCATCGGTGAAAGGGTTAAAATATGTTGGTGTATGAATGAGCTGTTGTACATTTGCAAGCTTTCAATGATCAACAACATAAGATTATTCACACGATGATAGCATACATGCACCACAACAATCATTCAATCTATGACATCACTCCACGATCCTCATGGGAAATTTGAAGAAAATGGCTTCCCCTGGCAAAGTGTAATATTTAGGAATTGGAAAATATGCAAATTCAAGCACGTTAAAAAGGGTATAAATTTACGATCTTTACAAATCTTTTACTATTTATATTAATGTTTAACCCTTAAATAGTACAACCAGACAAAATTTACCTTTGTAGTTGTTTTGAGCAATGCCAGCCAAGAGATGAATATTTTTTAAACTTAACCATTGAAATGACTGACTCGATAAACGAGCCAGTCATTCCAATGGTAAATTTACAAAAATAGTCTTCTGACATTACCGTTAAAAGGTTCCATGTTCTACCATTATGATGCTATGTAAGTTTAAAGTGTCAGGAATAACACGTGTATCTACTCTCACAAAAATGCATGTAGGTTTTGCTCTTCAGGCCATTCGAGCATCGTTTTCTTGGAACCGGTCAATTGTGAATGAAGATTAGTCCTTAAACTGATTTCCAGATAATCCAAGCTATCAGCCAGAAAAATTGACCTAGATCCGATTTTTTTCATAGATCAGAATGGCAAAGCAAGAGTTAACTAGCCATCTATGTTTCACTGAAATTAACTGAGTAGTACATGTACTTTAGTCTCTTAAAAGCTTTTTTTCACAATTTTCTGCGCAGAAGTTGACGAGTCCGGCTTTTGCACAGAATTTAGTAACCATACATGTACATTAGCACACTAGACATACTGGAGAAGGTTTATTGATGTTTGATGAATTTCTAACCCGTAATGGTCACGGCAAACAAAGCCTGTCTCTGTAGCACTGAGTAGCCTTGGAGATTGGTCATTTACACGCCAAAAGACTGCTGTCGAAAATGTACTACTGGAATGAGTCACTCGATAGCCTAGTCAGTTATTCCACTCCAGATTTTCATCTCTTGGACTATAAATAGACATTCACTAAGCAAAAATTTCAATTTCCGTGACCAATTTTGACCATTAACAGTTTATAGAGCTTACATCTTGCATCCCCTGATATCTGCAGTATTGCTTGGTGATTCCCCCATAATATTGGCAAAACTGCAATATTACAGTTATCATCTCATTTCCAAATATCATCAATACATGTATCATCCGTGACGATATAGGAATTTTATCAATTTTAATATTTGACAACTTGAATGTAGGCTGACTGCACTGTGCAGTATTGTTTACTGCACACATGTATAGATTCAGTATAATGATAGAATCATCACCTGCTTTCTTCTCTCGTCATTTGGATCCCCGAGATCATTCCACTGTTTCTCATCTATCTCCTTGAACCAGACTCGCTCTCCAAGCGCATTCAAACAAAATGGCTTCGCTTTGCAGTTGCGTCTAAAAAAAAAATTAATTTACAAAACAATGACCATAATAAAGTATGTGAGTAGATAATACGCCACCAGTACCCGCGCTGTGAAGAAATATGTGAGGCATTAATAAACTGGTACCTATTGACCACCAGTCACTTCATGAGGAGGGAACTACAAAGTAATGCAAGATGGAATGAACAGACAAATTTTGTTGCTTGATAACCATATTAACTAGATTCAATACTCCGCCGATGACGCAACATTGCAAATCCTCATACTCAACAATTCAACCTTTTTATCTGACACCTTAATTTTCTGATTACATTATGGTCAAAATCAGTTAGCACAGAAGCCACCTTTCCAGTTTATCTATCAATCATCTGATGTCATAATTAACTAAGTGATGTGTATGATGACGTCATAATCATTACGTCATGAATGATTTGATATAGTCCGTCTTCAATAGTTAATAGTCTGACATGTTTTATGAATTGTACGTCTTTACTATTTAATAAACATTCTATCACATATTTTGAAACTAATTTGACTGGGCACTGTTGCTGCCATAGAGAGGCAGCAGCAGCAGCAGCACCCAATGGCAGCAACAGCGGCCAGTCAAATTTGTTTCAAAATATTCAACACCTTACGTGTACAGTTTTCTGGAAATTGATAGTAAGTGAGTTTAGAGATTGCACGATCCCAATACCGATGGGGTGTGAGTAGGCCTGTTCGGTTAATCGACATTTCATCGAGTCGATTATTTTTGCTGCCGATTATATAATCACGGGTAAAATAAAATCGAAAAATTGAAAAACTCGGTTTAATTGAACAAAAATCGATTGTTTATTCTAATCATGCATAATTTAGTGTTTAGTCTTGTAATACAGCTAATGCATCGGTTGGTTGATTGCTCTAGCAAGGTACCTCTATAAACATCTATTCCTGACGTTCAAGCCCGCCCGCCCGTCCCATGCCATAGTCCATGCATGTGAATGTTTGTATAAGTAATTGCTTGATACGCCAATGATAGGAAGCATTTGTTTGCTACTGCTTAATATCCCCCCTCTCAGGGCTGTGGACTGGAGCGCTGAGCGCTGGTGGCTTTTTGCGAAAAAATTTAAAAAAAAAAGGAATACCTGTTTTTCATAGTAAATTCACAAAATTTTGACGTGAATTTTCACAAATTCTGACGATTGTTTTGGAACCAATTTGACGCAAAACTGTTGCTGCATTAGGCAGCAACAACTTGCAGTCAAATGATTTTCAAAACATTCGCCTTTTCTAATGCTGGGACATAGGGAAACGTCGTAGATGGGCGAAATTTATAAAAATAAAAATAATATGGCCATTTCGCGAAAAAATACACAAAATTGACTCGTAGTAAATGTAAAAACTTTCGATCCAAGTTTTCATGAATTCTGCCGATTATTTTGTAAATAATTTGACTTAAAGTTGTTGCTTTGTATAAATGTAGCCTGTTTATCAAGGGCATCGTTGATCTACATGTATGAATCCATAGCTTCCAGAATGGCTGGAAAGCTATGTTCCCCATGAGCTTTATATAATTAAAAGTTAATCTCTGTAATGTTAAAATTAAATTGGCGCCTTTTTACTGTCTTGAAAAGCTGAGCATACGCGCCGGTTTATTAAGACCAGTATCCAATGGGAACGAGTGAACAATAGATTCCAAATTGACTTCATTATACTGGGCATGGTTGTTCCTCGTATTCAGCCAATCAGAGGACTTGTGATGATATATAGCCTGTCCTATTGAGGGTCTTGCGGTCTTTTCATAGGCCTACTTATTTGAGGTAATTTAAACCTAACTAGCAACCAATTTATGAAATTGCGTATTCTGTTATTTTTATAGAAAATCAGACATTTTAATTTTTCAATTTTTTTTTTTTTTTTTATTATTATTATTATTATTATTATTAAGAAAGATATACTCTCCTCTCTCTCGCACTCTCCCTCCATCCCCCCCCCCCACCCCCCACTAGGTAGTTGCTACTTCCAAAGTTCCAAGATTAAATAATCGATTATCCGATTAAATCAATTATTTTCCAGACATCATAATCGATTATTTATTTCCATAATCAAACATCCCTAGATGTGAGGGGAGCTTAGATTGCGATGGGCGGAGCATACCTAAAAGTGTAACGGTCCATTTCACTGTGTGTCAGTAACTCACACTCGTGTAAACCTTAGCGACAAATAGGGATGAGGTTCATGAAGGTTTTCATGAACCAAACCGCTTCAAGATACGCATGTCCGAACCACGAACTGGTTCACAAACCATATTCATATGCTAATGGCTGCAATGACTCCCAACAAAAAATAACATTTAACAGCAGGTTACTTTACTGACTAAATAGTAGGAAAACACAAATGACAAGTTCTGATGATAAATGCCAGAAATAATAGAAGACTAATAGCTAAGTTCCATTGATGGTCATATGGGTAAATCACACTTAGAGGACATTCAGCGATTGCTTACAAGTCTATTAATGAACTTATATGTATGTATGGTTCATGAGCCACACAAATCTCATGCAAGCAAACCGAACCAGGGTTTGTCCTCCCTTAGTTTGCAATTTTCCGAACCAACGATTGTTCATTACAGCGCGACTGGCAAAGCAAGATTTTTTCTGTCTTGCGGCGTTGGTCTGGTGGAAACATTTGTGCTATGATGCTAGGTGCTTTTGCCAGATGTGGGTTCGATTCACTGTCAATGGATATCTCTAAAACTTCTGGTACAATTTGGCTCAAATGTTAACACAAGAAAGGATACACTGGAATTCCACAAATTTGTGTATGATCCGAAAAAATGTGGACAATCCGAAAACATTTTACAATGTGACAAAGATAGGACAGCGAGGGTCTGCAATCTCTGATGGCTCTTGTAAATATACTGAATCTTTCTCTCTCCTCAAACAGTGATTATGCTCACTGGCGTTACTAACAATACCTGAATAACGGATTCCAAGGCATAGATGAGGAAACAAACAAGGCAACAACAGCTACAAGTCAAATTAGTTTCCAAATATTCAACAGAACATTTTTTAAGTTTTTTGTTTTTGCAACACGTTAACTTTATTATGAGCTGTACTGTCATGACTGTAAATCAGCTTTACATACCAACTCTGATGTTTAGAGATCACAAACATACAGAACAGCCCTAAGTAGAGACCAATGGAGGATTCCAGTTTATCAGACCTGCCTACCCCCTATAAACTCAATCAATAATTTCCGATGAGAAAACCATGATTTCAGCAATTTTGCCATGTCAATCAGTAATGGTTTTTCAGTAGTTCCCAGAGGCTTTCATTAATTCAGTAATCACATAAAGCAATTATAAAAGCATGAATACGTACAAATTAATGAACATTAAACTCTTTAATTGTCACACACACACACCCCAACCTTCAAATTTATTCAAGAGAAAATTTTTAAACCTAGACTAGATATTTTCTGAAAATTTAACACTAATAAATTTTCAAAAACAGTCTTCTTAGGGAAGACTATTTTTGAAAATTTGTCACTGGAATGACTGGCTAAGTTAACATGTTATGGGGCTGAACCGCCCCACCACCCACCCCAAATTCACCCCTATCCACAACCAAAGCAAAAATGTGAATATCTTACTTAGTTGAGCACCCAATCCCAATTTAACCCTCAGATTTGGATATCATTACTTTACCACATACCAATGCAGAATATTCCAATTTCCCCATGATCGCGACATTCATGAATTCTTAATCAAAATTAAACTCACAGTGCAAACATAATTACATTTCCGCAGACAATATTTTCATGACAGCTGTCTAAATTCAACCGACTCAATGTTTCAAATTCACGAAAACAATGGATTTTTACGATATTCAGAGAACTACAGCATTACTCAATTGTGATTCCCGGAATGTATCTCGGATGTAGGTAAGTCATCTACACAGTTTAGTGATGTCAGTCTAGCAGTAATCGGGACACAATCCAAACTTAATTAATGTAGAAAGTCTCGCTACAGTTACAGGATTTGCAAGATTGACGAGATTTCGTGTTTGTTGGCATTTTATGAGAAATGACAGGTATTACTCAATGCGATGAATAGTGTCCATTGTTTAGCCATTGATATGTGCGACAAGTTCGAGGTATATGTACATGTAAGGCTTGTTTTGCCATGTCAGCGTTGTCTATTGAATAGTAGTGAACGCGGAAGCTTGTTTTAACACGTTTCCGTAATTCTTAACGCCCGTCCGTATTACTGTAATTCAACTATTTTTTCCCAGCCGTAGTTTTGAAGAGCTGACCATAGTACCGTATTTTGGATGGTATTTCCGTAAAAACTACGGACAATCCATAATAGTAGGCAGGTTTGTTGTATCCATCAATCATATGACGTCATAATCAACTATGTAGGATGATGTCATAACCATAAATGTAGATGTAGTCGTCGTAAAATTGAAAGGGTTAATTGGAACAATGCTTTTTTTTTCTATGCAGCAAGACAACAGGATTACATGTATAGTGCATCAGGACTTACCTGATCAATTAAGTAATCAATTAATCAATCAATCAATAAATCAATAAATTTATTACAACAGATTAAAAGCAATATTAAAATGACACAAATGCAATGTATATATAATAAAATTTAAAAAAGGATTATTAAACCAAAATTCAATTAAACCTATGTTAAAACTGACCTGCAAGTACCGAGTCTACACGGTGGAATGTTCAATCTGTAAGCCGTGGACACATGGTCATCTGTAATCTCCTCTGGCTCCACGCTCGTCGCCCATTCCCAGCACAACTTCTCCAGAGGAATTATCTTAGTGGGCATCCTGGGGCTGCATAATTAAACAACACAGGAAACGCTACAAGCTAATCATTCAAAGGTTATGTTGGTTAAAATCTGCCTACACGTACATGTAGCGGTCTTGAGAAATATCCATTTGAAGAAAAGACATACAAGAGAAGAGGAAATCAGTGTGTGTGTGTGTGTGTGTGTGTGTGTGTGCGCGTGTGTGCACGTGTTTGTATGTGTGTGTGTGTGCGTGCGAGTGTATGTGCGCGTTTGTATGTGTATGATTGAAATCAGTGTGTGTGTGCGTGCGCGTGTGTGTGCGCGTTTGTATGTGTGCGCGTTTGTATGTGTATGATTGAAATCAGTGTGTGTGTGTGTGTGTGCGCGTGTGTGTGCGTGTGTGTGTGCACGTGTTTGTATGTGTGCGCGTGTGTGCGTGCGCGTGTTTGTATGTGTATGATTGAAATCAGTGTGTGTGTGTGTGTGCGTGCGTGCGCGTGTTTGTATGTGTATGATTGAAATCAGTGTGTGCGTGTGCATGTGTGTGCGCGCGTGTGTGTGTGTGTGCGCGCGCGTGTTTGTATGTGTATGATTGAAATCAGTGTGTGTGTGTGTGCGTGTGCGTGTGTGTGTGCGCGTGTGTGTGTGTGCGCGTGTTTGTATGTGTATGATTGAAATCAGTGTGTGTGTGCGTGTGTGTGTGTGCATGCGCGTGTGTGTGTGCGCGTGTGTGTGTACGCGTGTGTGTGTGCGCGTGTTTGTATGTGTATGATTGTGTGTGTAATTTTGTTATGCCATAGAGTTAGATGTCAGATTATTCCAATTTCAACTCACTATAGTATGTATATGTTTTTCTTTTCTAGGTACATGCTGCTGCCCTGAGACAAGACGCTATCTAGTCTCCACAATATTTTGAAACTAATTTGAGATTTGAGATAGGCAACAACAGCCACCCGTAAAATTAGTTTCAAAATATTCAACAGCTAGACCTACATGTACAAATGTACAGTTAAGTGTACAAATCATATGGCTTTGATGGATTTACTGTATGAATATTTTGAAACTAATTTGAGTGAATGCTGTTGCTGCCGTAGCCAGCCAGCAACAGCCCCCAATCAAATTAGCTTCAAAATATTCAACAGCATATTTGGATGATTACCAGTGGTTAACTAGAAAACGTTCTTTGACTCAGAGGGACCCGCAATCACTGAAAATACATTTCTCTATGTAGTACATGTAGGCAGAAATTTTATTCAAACCATTTATATTATTGAAAAAAAACATTTTTAAAAGGAGATTGACAAATATAGGTTTTTATATTAAAGAGTCCATTTTAACCCAAGATCTTGTACCTATAAAATTACTATAGGGCTTCTTCACCTTTCAGTGCCTTCTACACCTTCCAGTACATGGACCTAATTATGAAAAACTAATCTCACTTGACCTACAAATGTAGTTAGTTCTAATTTATTATATATCATCACCACTACCAACACCACCATCATTGAATGACATCTTGCCCCGTCATGATTATTTAAAAATCAGCTAAGTGGACAAATTGTATGTATTTGATGGATTTACCATTTCATAAAAATTCTGTTGAATATTTTGAAACTAATTTGACTGAGCACTGTTTCTGCAGCACCCAGTCAAATTAGTTTCAAAATATTCAACAGCAACATACAGTGTACTTGTATGGCTACTTGTTTGTTAACTAGTGATTAATTATCAAAAAAAATCTTCTCTTGACCTACAAATGTGCATGCTTAGTCACTAGAGGTCATAATCAATTTACCTTTCCAGAGTATCCATCTACATGTATCAATGTGATGTCATATGACGTCATAATCAGCTAAGCGGCGTGTACGATAACGTCATAATCATTACGTCATAAATGATTCAATTTGGCCCGTCTTAACTCTTAATATTTTGACACGTTGTAAGTATTGTATGTCTCTACTATTTAATAAACATGCTGTTGAATATTTTGAAACTAATCTGACTGCAGTCAGTCAAAGTAGTTTCAAAATATTCAACCGCTTACCTGTATAGTTTTCTGGAACTTGATAGTCGGGAAGTTCAGCGATCGATTGATCTGAACACGAGCGAGGTGTGGGTGGAGCTTAGATAGAGATGGGCGGGGCATAGCTAAAACTTTAAAGGTCCATTGCATCATGTGTAAGCTGGCGCAACAATCAAAATGCCACAGCACCAGTCATAAATTGACCACCACACTTTGTGAAAGTCGCTGCTGCATCAGTCACGCTATATTTTTGCAAGACCCGATATCAAGGCAGCAATGGCTTTCAATTAAATTATCTTCAAAATATTCAGCAGAATAGAGGCGTAATAAGCCAGAGAACGGCCTACCCATTCACCAATTAATCAAATGCTATTAAAATTGAGATTTGGCTAATAGAAAGCAGGATCGTCTAAATATTTGGCTAATCATTAAAATCATATTTTCCATAATTTCTAAGTAGAGAATCATTCAAACTAACTTTGAAGAACATTTAAAGATAAGTATAGGCCTACTTATGTAACTGTTACTCGCAATTATATTGTTTTATGGTCACCAAGTAAACCCTGAAATCCTAACATTCCAGATCAAAAGCACCCATATAGGCCAGGTGTTGAATATTTTGAAACTTGTTTGACCACCCACCAAGACACTTTAACCCTAAAATCTCATGTCTAGAGATAATTATTTTAGAAAATTTACCACTGGAATGACAGGCCCATTGACCAAACCTGTCATTCTAGTGGTAAATTTTTTTTAAATCTTTTCTCAGGGAAGAATATTTTTGAAAATAAACCAATCTAATGACGGGCTAGGTTAACAGTTAACATCTTCCGTCGTTTAGGTTCAGTTAGCATTTTCCCATGATAGTGTCATTCGGAAATTCCTAAACAAAATTTAACTAACATGTATCATTGGAGTATCCAGTTTCAGTGAGGCTCTAGTTTCGGTGAACTCTCGTTACGCATGCGCTGTGTAACAACACAAGTTCTCATGATGTCATAATTTTGCAATCAACCAGTACGGTAATTATCGGTAACGCTTAGCGTGTTTCCCCTCAAAATCCACATTAAAATGTTACGTCATGGGTAAATCAACTTCAGCATGTAAAAGATTGCACATTTTCCTATTACTTTTTATCATGTGCCTTTAAAGCATTATATTTTAAATAAAAAAACCTAAATTTTTTGTTTCAGATATTGGAAATTCTTCCCCGTCATCTGTTTTATTTATAACACATGACCAATGCCAAAATCCATACTGGACAGGGTGGTTCAAAAGTCAACAATGCAATGCCTGTTCTTAGCACATTTTTATCAAAATCAAGGAGTATACGCATAGTATAATATTATTCAATATCTTTTGCATATTTCCATTTGATGCTTCAGTCAACCCCTCACAACTAGCTCCAATCCAAGGAAAATGGGGTCAATGTTTGAAAGTCACGAAAACAATGGATTGTTACGATTGATATGTTCAGTGCCATATTACTCAATTGTGATAAGTTCCCGGTAACTGCGGTAAGTAGATCCCGGATGTAGGTATGGTTAACATTTAACAACGCAGTTTATTGCTGCAAGTCTAGTGGTCACCGGGACCCCATCTAAACTTGCTGACTAGAAACTTAATTTTCTCAACTTTTTCCAGACTTCCATACCTGCGTACGAAACCCTTTTTAATGCAAAAATGCACACGCCGCCTTTTTTATAGTGGCAGCACTTACTGCCATAAACCCTATGATGTTGGACCTTTTCACATATAACATTTATTATATAATGTTTAAATACATATAACAATTTATATATTTTATATTACATATGACATAGTATACGATACAATACATGTATGGATTATTTTGATTAATAACAGTAACAAATTAAAGCATTTGGTATTGTCAATAATAAATAAAATAACGTTTTAAAAACATAAATAAAAGTATCAATAATGTTCGGGCATACTAATTACTGACCGATACAGTCCTATACTGACCGATACAGAATATGTACTGACCGGTACAAGATGGATGGGGCATAGTACCGACCGATACAGTCCTATACTGACCGATACAGAATATGTACTGACCGGTACAAGATGGATGGGGCATAGTACCGACCGATACAGTCCTATACTGACCGATACAGAATATGTACTGACCGGTACAAGATGGATGGGGCATAGTAGTGACCGGTACAAGATGGATGGGGCATAGTAGTGACCGGTACAAGATGGATGGGGCATAGTAGTGACCGGTACAAGATGGATGGGGAATAGTAGTGACCGGTACAGGATGGATGGGGCATAGTAGTGACCGGTACAAGATGGATGGGGCATAGTAGTGACCGGTACAAGATGGATGGGGCATAGTAGTGACCAGTACAAGATGGATGGGGCATAGTAGTGACCGGTACAAGATGGATGGGGCATAGTAGTGACTGGTACAAGATGGACGGGGCATAGTAGTGACCGGTACAAGATGGATGGGGCATAGTAGTGACCGGTACAAGATGGATGGGGCATAGTAGTGACCAGTACAAGATGGATGGGGCATAGTAGTGACCGGTACAAGATGGATGGGGCATAGTAGTGACCGGTACAAGATGGACGGGGCATAGTAGTGACCGGTACAAGATGGATGGGGCATAGTAGTGACCGGTACAAGATGGATGGGGCATAGTAGTGACCGGTAGTGATTCATGCTTAATATGGTCTATAAAAAGGCATTTCTGAAGACATTTGTTTAATATGGGGCATAACCATTAGCCTTCCATATCTTATACATGCACAGTAACCGACTGACGGGTGTAAATATCGACCGGTAGAATTTTTAGTTTTTCGCATTCGAGATCTCGCAAGATTTTCCCAACCACGAAAGCCCGCCCCTATTTTTAGATTGATATCGTCGCAGAGCTGGAGAGGCTCTGGATTGGCATTTAACTGGTTGAATCCGAGAGGCGATAATAATATAGTCGTATTTTATATGATTTTACAAAGTGTGATTTTAGTTCAATTCTAAGAGGCGTGGAAATGTAATTAATATACTTTGAATTAACACTTTTAACCAAAAACCCGCCGATACAGTGATCTTGATCCAGGGATATTCTTTTGCACACCAAGAGAATAATGTTTTTGAATATATTTGGAGATCAGCACGTGAGCCTATACCTAAACGAGCATGGGTCTCGCATAACGAACACCCTCTGTAGAAAGACCACCTGCCTACATAGACAGGTTGTTAGTCTTTTCGTAGACCGTAGGCTAACACGTGTGCGCGAGAGTGGGGTGTATTCACACATTTGTATTGAAATCCCTGTTAACTGTTTCAATAAAGATCAGCAAACTAATGTATTGAACCCATTGACCATTGATCTATCAACTAGACTTGCACAATTGTCCGATATTATCGAAAATTGCGATTTTTTTTTCAGCCATGATTTTTTACGATGTCATTTTGAAAAAATCAAAATATCACTAAAGTGTAACTGTCATGCCGTATTCGGTCTATTTGTAGCATAGGTGTCTATTACGGCAAGTTGTTCAATTTATTTCTAAACCAACATCTCAGAGAAAGGGGTGGGATTATACTAGGAATAGGTTAAAAAAGTTGAAGTTCATTCTCTAAAATTGCTTTAAAAGATGGACACTAATACAAAAATTCAACGCAATTTAAAGGTATAATTTCTGGCGCCTTACTGTATACCTCAAAACCATGATCGCGGGAGTGAAATTATTACCTGGGAAGGTATAAATATTGCATGTTTTGTAATAAGCATGGTTTATAAAATCAAAATTAATCCCAAATTTGACATTAAATGGCGTCGCTGGAATATATAAATCATGTGATATTGCTTGATCTCCTGTTTTTGGAGGCGAGAGGTGGTGCGCATTCACAAATGTGATAGCTAAGTGAGATGTTATACACGCTTTAACAAGCATGGCGAACTATCCTAGATGTTTCTGAAGGCTAACTATTATTAGTAAAATATATAAATCACGTGATATTGCTCGCTCTCCTGGTTTTGGAGGCGAGGGTGGTGCGTTCACAAATGTGATAGCTAAATGAGATGGTATACACGCTTTAGCAAGCAAGGTGAACTATCCGAGATGTTTCTGAAGGCTAACTATTATTATTAACCGTGTACTCGGTAAATGCGGAGCAGATCTAAACATTAAATATCTATGGATCACGTGATTTGTATATTTTCACAAAGACGACATGAAATGCCAAATTTTTGGATTAATTTTCATGTAATAAACGATGATTTTAATAGAGTACGCAATATTTAGGTTGTCCAATATAATAACTTCACTCCTGCAATGATGAATATGGTATATATTAAGCCAAGGGGTAACGCGCCAAGAAATTATTAATTGTGTCCTATTTTCGTGTTATTAATGATCGGTCTTCGTTTAAGCATCTTGGCGAGTGAATTTCAAGTTTTTGTTGAAACTTACCAATTAGAAGTCATCCGGATAAAATTGATATGAAAACTCAGAACGCACATGCCCCACATCTATTTTCTTATCAATACGGAAATAGAAGCACTAAGATATACTCGACTGTATTCAACCACGATATATAAACGCAATATTTTAAACAAAAAAACACATTTTTGTTTCAAAGTTGATTCCAAGTTTACCAATATTGCGATTATTCTGTTTTAATGTTAATCTGTTAGAATTTAAATTTATCATTGGAAGGTTTTATCGTCGTATTGACCAGATTTTCATACGCTATCACGAGCTCGTTTCATGCAAATTTGTTGCATAGCGGGCATTACGTTTATTAAGACTCAAACAGCGAGATAATTTTCTTATTCACAATGTCCACATTTGTATATTAGAAAACTATAGTGTGTGTCCCCTGTTATACACACTTCTCCCTTCATTCCAAGGGTTGTTAATAATAATTTATGCAAAGTGGTTCCAGTTTCATAGATTATTGATTTAAATCTATTGTACGATTCCCGGTTACACAGCCGATGGCATGGGCATTAAGAACCACCTCATGAAACTTTTTCAAACGAGAAAATGTCTCAATTTCATAAACCAATATCTATTTTATGTAACCCCTGCTAAACTGTGGCTCAAGACAGGTGTATCATGTGTTACCTCGTAAAGAAGACTGTTTTCTAGTTCTATCCCCATGGTGATGAGACTATTTATCATCAGAATATCTTCCTCTTTACACAACATCCATAACTTCAATCAGGCTGCCCCTTTACACAAGAGGACACCATGCCTATTAAGAATCACCCGTCGAAGGAATGTTCATATCAGGGGCATCGTGCAAGCCGAACGGTTGGGGGAGCCCATTGGGGTAGGTCAGGGAAGCAAGTGTTTCCGGGGGTCTCCCCCCCCGGGAAAATTTTGAAATTAGATGTTCTGAGAAATGTTTTCCTGCATTCTGAGTGATAAATGAGCATCAGTATTGCGCTTTGAGATTTTGACTTTTTTAACTTTCATATTACCATTGGTAATGTTAAAGTCAATGTTATAATCTGAAAGCATAATACAGATGCTTAGTTGTGATCGAATAGCCCGAGAAACAGGCTGGGTCAGCTGTCAGAATACAGCATGTGCATCCATCCCATATTCCCACGCACCCCATAACACACTTGCCCTAGGGTTGCACGATTATTCACTTTTCATAATCGCGATCATTTAAGAAAAATAATCGCGATCATACGATTAATCATGAACTATATTAACTACGTCAATGCTGCTTAGAGAACGTTATTATGCTACTGCAGATTGTAAGATTATGGGTTAGGCACATGGGTTTACATACATGGACAGAATACGCCAGTTGCTGATTGCAAACAAAGGAATGTATCAAGATTTTTCTAGACGGAAAACGGAAGGTACCGTATTTCGTTTAATTGTAGCCTATGCTCTAATAGAAGTGCACCCTATAACTTTGACATATGAGCTCCAATGATTTCTTAGCAGTTTCAAAATGGCAAAACTCTGTATTAGAAGCCCACCCCCTAACTCAGAAGATAATTTGTAAGAATAGCGTGTATAATAAGAACAATCGTGTCACAGGGTGTGTCTACTTCAGACCGATCTCTGCCCTGATACATTTCCAGCCCCTCTAGAAGTCAATACAGGCCTCGGATTTGTAAATCTCGACCACCTATTAGATTAATACTAATAGAAAATGTGCATAAATTTTGTAACGCCGATCAACATTAAATGATCCAAATTGAATTATTACCAATGACAATATAGCCGGCTTCTTAAGTTGGCGATCCAGCGGCTCTTTTGAGATGGGAGGCGACGTGTTCTCTCGAGATATTATACGCTAACGGGAGTTTATCAAATGGGTACCCGTTATTCAGATCAGTGTAATACTCAGTTCCTATCGCGCAATGATAATATATAGAAATTCCCGAGTTCCGAGTCCCTGATTCCAGAATAGTTATATCCGAGTACTCGCTCTAAAATAAACTCTTCAATTGGAGGCGAATCACGTGATTTGTATTTTTTTTCACGACGCCATTTTATATCAAATTGTGGATTAATTTTGATGTATAAACGACCTTTATTAAAGGATACGCAATATTTAGGCGCTCAAATCAAATAATTTCACTTCCCCAGCGATGTTTTGAGGTATACATTAAACATAGGCGTAGGCGGTAAGAATTTTTAAGTGAGAAAATGCGTTGAATTTCCGTGGTATCAGTTCTAGGACTTTTTTGGGAAAACCGTTAACGCAGCTATTCAGAGAATGGTGAACGCAGGATAAGCGTGTGTGATTACAACAACAATGACAAATAGCGACCAAGTGAACAATCTTCATTCATCTAAAACTAATCAATACATCAGTTATTTATTTATTAATTTAGTTTATTTAATCATTCACACATTCGGCTGATAGCCGGATGTTTGTTTCCATGCTTGGTAACGCGAGCAGAGTTTCACAAGCGTAAAAGTGTCTTGACAAAAATTTCAACATGGTGATTATACAATTATTTCATTTTATAATCGTCCACGATCATTTTGAATTATATAATCGCGATTAATCGAATAATCAAAAGATCGTGCAACCCTAACTTGCGCTGGCAGAATAACAGTCCGAGTGCCACTACACGCACAGCGGTCAGCGAAGGCATGCCATGTTCTCATATAGGCCTACTTTTGCACAGTTTTAATTATAGCCTAACTGCTAACTCTCACATAGATCTATAGGCACTGTCTAATCCAAACAGGATGTGCTGACATAGCACAATTATTGGTGCTGGTCTGGTGACCTCATTTACCTCGATGAAGCTACGTGTGCCCATTATAAATAATTCATTACGTAAATCATTATTCATTAATGAACCATGAACCAATCCATTAAGTAAATCATTATTCGTTAATGAACCAACCATGTCACGGTTTGCACTTTACACAAGTGACATTACATTTGATGATGCTCTGTCCTTGAGGCTATCACCAAAGGTAAGCTGCCACAACTTGAAGAAGCACTACAAACCATCAAATGCTTTCGGATAGCATTGCAGTGGATCCCCTCACACTGTGGAGTCCAAGGAAATGAGGAAGCAGACAAGATGGCAAAGGTAGGTGCAGAAGAGAATCAGACAGAAAACATGGTTACCCATACAGAGATAAAGACTATCATCAAGTCACTCTATAGAACACCTCAATCAGAAGATGCCTACCATCATCTCTCGAGGCCAGAGCAAGTGACCATTTTTCGTCTCAGAACTGGACACAACAGATTAAACCAACACATGTACAGGCGGTTCCACCTTACGACATCGCCCGCTTGTCCTTGTGGAGAAGCAGAACAGACCACAAAGCACATACTTCAATGTTGCAGTACGTATCAGCTGCTGAGAGAAGAGATCTGGCCTTTGTCAACCTCTTTTCTTGAAAAGCTGTATGGGCCTGTGGAAGAACTGCAGAAAACCACAGATTTCATCTTGAGAACGGCTCTCCAAGTGTGATACCAGCAATCGAAAAGAAGAAGAAGATGATGCGAAGTTACCTCACACCCCTCCAATTGTTATTGTATATTTAGCTGTTTCACGATCACACCCACCGCTGTTTAATAGAAAAAATTGTTTTTAATTTTTTGCGGGTGGGAGAGCCCAGGCTCCCCCGTGCACCTTGGGCACGATGCCACTAGTTCATATACACTAGTATGTGCCCATTTTCATATGTTGAAGCTTCCATGCACAATGTCACAGCATCCTGGTGTTGATATTTAATAACCCTCAGATTCACATTTGACACTGATCTCTCATGGACTTGTATACTATCTAGAGATGTTTCATGTATTGCATGTCCCCACATTGATAGTATACACCGGGTGTGTTATACATTCACTTAATAATAAGAACATCCTGTAACGGAACACGGGTTTATCATAAAAGTTATTTCTCGGGTAGTATACGTCAATTGATATTTCCTTACTTGTTGAGACATTCACATAACGTTTACAGTTTAAGACAGTATTAAATACCAGCTATCATACTGCCCCCTGTTACATAGCATCTATAGTGTCCATACACACAATGTCCCCCTTTTGGAATTTAAATTGATTATATCTGTATGCATCAATACTCATCAGATTACTTTTATTTTACTTTTTATTGCCTCGTTCATCGTAAAAATTACCGGTAAAATGAATTATATGTCTGGTAGCATTACTATTTAATAAATGTTACATATTTGGTTGAATGTTTTGAAACTAATTCGACTTACTGCTGTTACTGTTCCTAGCGATGTGTGTAGAGGTCAGATTGCTCAGGAAGCTGCTGCCTCTATTTCCAAGAGGGAATTTACCGCACAAGAACTGAGAAGCGCAAAGACACTCGCTTCAATCCGCACATTTTACTTTGAATATATTCACCATAATATAACTTTAACATATGTTTATGCACGAGATGGTTAATAGACCACTAATTGAGTTTAAAACAGCAGGGTTCTGTCCAGGATGAAATTAGTGCCGGACATTTTTACTGAAATTTTACAAAGTTCCTTGAAATAAAGCTTAATTTCAACAAAATATGTGAAGTGGTGGTTAAAAAAGATTGTTTAGTGGTGGCTAATCCCGACCAGTGCGACCGCGACCAGTGTGGGCAGAACCCTGAACGGTATCGGTCGGTCATTTATGTGCCGGTCAGTATACTATAGGCATAGCGTATACTAGTATAGGTCAGTATCGGTCGCCAATTAGTTGCGCCCATAATGTTTGCAATGACTGCATCATTTTAATAAGTAATGTTATTTAGCTATGATGGTGTTTCGCCATACGAAGAAAGCTGAAAACTAAATAACAAATAGAAATAGAAATAAAAACCGAGTTACCAGTTTCCGTAAGGGGTACGAACAAGGATACACCCGGAGCGCGTGAGAAAGTAACATTTGTTGATTCAGTAACATGAACAACTTTCTAAATGTGATACAAAAATAGTATTAACAAATTAAACAACCAACTAAATTTGTAAATAAATCGCTTAAATAACTTTTTGCAAATTTACAGTGTTGCCAGATTCTGAAATTTGATTTTGAAATAGTTCACGACATCCTTTACTTGTTGTGTAGATTCCGCTACGCGGATATTTGCAATTAGCATTATTAATTGTTGGAGCTAGGCTTGTGACCGCCGAACTGCATATTCGACGGCTAGCACTATTGGCCTCTATACATAGATCGGTTTCGAGGGGACATCATTGAAACATATAAGATAATGAATGGGATTATTATGGGACATTATCATTTACATTATGGGACATTAACATTTACATTCTCATGCTATGTAACTGAATCTCCAACCATGTCACATTATATACTATACAAGGGAGATTATGACAATATGCGGAAAGATGCTAAATCTATAGACTGGGATTCAAAATTTATTGGGGACATAGAACATGACTGGTTGGAGATATGAGGGAAATAAATTGATTAACTGATGAACAAATACCGAAATCTAGACCTCAATATAAGCAGAAAAAATTATTATACTTAACCAATCGTGTTTTCGAAAAATTAAGAACCAAGAAACAGGCATTTCAAAAATGGAGAAATTCTCATAGTAGCAGTGACTACAAAAATTATGCTAAAGCGAGAAACCAGGCCAAACACAAATGTTGAATAGCTGAAAGAGATTTTGAACGTAAACTAGCAAATGAGGCAAAGTCAAATCCTAAAGCATTTTTCAAATATGCACAAAGCAAAATAAAAACTTGAAGCACAATTTGTGACCTCATGAAGTCCGATGGCACACTAACCACATCTGACGGGGGAAAAGGCAGATGCATTAAACACATATTTTGCATCTGTCTTTACAGATGAAGATATCAGTCAGTTGCCTAGTTTCAACAGTAGACATCTCATTGCTCCATTACATCATATCGAGGTCACTTGTGACATGATAATTAAAAAAATTGATAATCTAAAAACTAACAAGTCTGCAGGTCCTGATGGAATCTATCCCCGTGTTTTAAAGGAACTCAAACTTGAAATTGTCTGCCCATTATTACATCTTTACTCTAGTTCATTGAGAGAGGGTAAGCTACCTCAAATCTGGAAATTAGGTCATGTATCTCCACTTTTCAAAAAGGGAAACAAACATTTGGTTAATAACTATCGCCCTATAAGCCTTACCTCCATAATCTGTAAACTCATTAAGTCCATTATAAAAGACTCTATTGTAAGCCATCTTGAACAAATTGCCCTAATTCTACCAAGTCAACACGGATTTATTAAAGGGCGTTCTTGTGTCACACAGCTAACTGAAGTCTTAGATATATGGTCAAATGCAATCGATCACAGCAGCTCTATCGATGCCCTATATCTAGACTTTGCTAAGGCATTTGACTCTGTACCACACAAACAACTTCTTCTTAAACTAGAAAAATATGGTATCCATGGTAACCTACTAAAATGGATTGAGGATTTTCTTACTAACAGAGCCCAACGAGTTGTCGTGAATGGATGCAAATCAGTTCAAACTCCTGTCATTAGCGGTGTGCCCCAAGCTAGTGTACTAGGACTACTTCTTTTCATCTGTTACATAAACGACCTTCCTGATGTAATTAAGTGCTCTACAATTAACATGTTTGCTGACGATACAAAAATCTACAAAGAAATTAAATCATCAATTGATGCAATCGAACTACAAGATGACTTAAATAGCGTAACGAAATGGTCTTCTATCTGGCAAATCAAATTCAATGCTGGCAAATGCTGTGCTATGCATCTAGGTACAGCTAATATTAAACATTCATACTTCATGAACTCTCTTGATACAAATATTAAGCTGGTAGAAACAACTGTCGTAAAGGATTTAGGTCTGAATGTAGACAACCAACTAAAATTTAGCATCCATTGTCAAATACAAGTATCAAAAGCTAATAAGATTTTAGGACTGATAAGAAGGTCTCTCACCCATTTAGACTCTTCAACTCTAGTAAGGCTGTACACTTCGCTAGTTAGACCTATACTTGAATACGGGAACGGTCCATGGACTCCCATGTTAAAAAAAGACAGTCTAACACTAGAAAATGTG
>CM067359.1:178224542-178494542 GCA_034401795.1 Chaetoderma sp. LZ-2023a
ATATATAGTTCATAGTATTACGGATATAAAGTACATCACCATTCAATGTTCCACACACAGCAAATGAAGTTGGTCCCACAACGTCACATGGATATGTCCAGTCGAGCCACTCCCTCATCAGGATCCACCACGTCGTCGTACAGTTCAACTTCCACCCAGTCGGCAGCCGTCGGGTCGATCTCAGTCCTTGGAATACCATTAGGCGACGACCCGGTTGCCAACCCCAGCGGCTCCGGTATCACTGCAGTTTTCCGGGGTCGCTGGGCCGGAATAGCTGGCGCAGTAATATGAATGGCGGTGTGTTTGTCACTACTATGGGCCGCATGTGGCTTGCATTTTATCCAATTCCACATGCGCAAAAGTAATCCGCATTTATATAATGCAATTATAATCATGAGCACAGTTACGAATGAGCCCGCCGAATAGGATACAAAAGATCGTAACCCAATGCCATCGACCATCACTGGGTCAATCGCGGACAATGGTGCTAGCGGCACATACTTAGATTTCCGTAAATGATCCCAGGGTTGTAATTTCAAATGCTCTACTATCATGGATTTATCTAGCACGCCGGTCACATCCAAGTGGGGCATTTCAATGGCCAGGCTAACTCGAGTGTACGTCCGACTGTAAGACGCTACTGGCTCGAATTGCCAACCCTTCCCGCTATAACCACATTTTCCAGACATCAACGCATACACACCATTACTTACGTCACACCGGTCTGTCAATTTTCCGTCACAATGAATCTCCATAGTCTCACCGAATGCTTGCAAAACCACACCGATTTTCCTATTGGCAAATAATCTACTTGCGGTTACGTTGGACTCCGATAGTTGAATATTGCAATTTCTATCGGTTGTGTTAGTTAGTATGCTTACTATGCAGGGCACGTGGGTCTTGTCAACCCTTAACTGACCCTGTCATACCCTAGGTTTACCACCACGACATCCTGATGCGGTCAAGAACCAACCGGTCTTCATGGGAAAGGCAGCGATTAATAAAGCTTCGCAACAACAACACGCGAACCCAATGCACCATGTCTATCCCATGTTCAGATACCAAACACTTGCTGATTTCCGCCATAAGTATAACTCGTCCAGCATTAATTTTGTTATCTCTAACAGCGAACCGCATGCTCCGCATAAGCAATGCACGCATCTTATCCCCATCATTGTTACACATACAAGCAATATTGGTCACCATAGCTCACGCAGCTAGGGCGGCTTCGGCGGACAAGGCTTCCACCGACATGGTCGCCTACTGACAACAGCGAATATACCCCTACACGACTTATAGCACTTATGCGATTACTACCTTCCCCGAACGGTCTATATGAATCTATATTGTCGGATACTACAAATTACCTTCTACTGAATATGCGATGCGCCCCTATTAGGATGCTTACTGGCACAAAGTATAAGTTAGAATGATAATTATCTGCGGCTACATCGCAGTATGACTGCATCTATACGATCGATGAAGTCATCGTATAGAGCACGCCCAAAAGCACCGATCCTGAGTCGCTTGGTGTTAGTTTCGACATCAAGTACATGACTGCGCTTGCGCAGAAAGTAGGGATGTGCTGGCAGCATTTCCATTGGCTCCGGCACACTCTCGGGTACCTCCTCCGATGTGTCCATCATCGCATCAGTAATAACCACGTGAGTTTCGGTTGTTGACTCATGGTTTCGAGTCATACTCGTACCAGGTTGACCGATGTTATTATCAACCCTCTTACCCACCTTGCTCACCCTTGGTTCATCGTCAGAAGCGGCCCACTTCCTACGAGTCATTCCCCTAGGGGTCGCACCCTTTCCGGCTACCGGCAAGGTCTCAGACTCAGGGGTCTGCATCATTTTCGGATGATGACTAGCTTTCGTACCTTTTGTAGGGTTACGAATAGGGCGTGGTCGTACCTTGTCCCAGCACATCTCTGAGTCGACTACGCGTAACTTGGCTATATTAAGTACACGCACCTTCCCAGATCTCTGATGTCGGACATGAGCCACTGGCCCGTTGATCTTAAAGATCTCATATTCGGGGTCACTGCGAGAGGTCAACTTCATCCTCTCTTCAGCCTTTACGACCACCGAATCCCCCACCTTGAAGATACCAGTGTTGGCACGCTTATCAATTTGTTCTCGGTGAATCTCGCGAGCCTTCGCCGTTTCACTACGAGCACGTAGCAATGCATTATTGAGACACGTAAGTCTCTCACTAAGATCCTGTGAAGCATCTACAGGAATCGCAAATGGAAGTCTTGCTCGTCGACCATACGTCAGATAGAATGGCGTATATCCTGTCGTGGAATGACGAGTACTGCGGTACGCTGTCAATGCGGCACCCAACTCGTCTTCCCACGTACGAGACGCATTATTCACTCCTTTCTGGATTAACTCCTTAAGAGTTCGATTGAACCTCTCGGTACGTCCATTTGTCTGTGGATGGTATGGACTCGATCGCCTATGATCTATACCGTGTTCCTTAAATCGTTCCTCCAGAGATTTAGAACAAAATTCTTTTCCCTGATCAGTTACCACTATCTCAGGGACACCATGACGCACGACGTACTCGTTGAAGAACTTGTCTTCAACATTCTGAGACGTCATAGCCGGAATCGGATATGCTTCTGCCCACGCAGAACAGTGATCAACGATCGTCATGATATACACATTACCCTTACTCGATTCCAACAGTGGACCGATTAAATCCATGCCTATTATCTGACTCGGATAATTGGCCATGGGCATCTCACTGTACCTTGGTCGAGTAGTTACAGGTCTATTGACCTGGCACGTCGTACACCTTTCAAGCATACGTACCACCTCTTTCCTTAAAGATGTCCAAACAAATGAATCCCTTACCATACCGATAGTCTTCTGCAGATCTTGGTGACCAGCTCGTTCATGAGCCATCCGGAGCACCTTCTCACGGAACAGGGTAGGTAAGACAATTCTGGGGTACTCAGCGTCTAACGCTGAGGGCGTAACCAAAGAATACAGAATACCATTCTTAACCATGTATTCCTCCGGGGTGTTCTTAAACAACTCCGGGTATTCCTTGGTTTGTTCGATACACAACTCGTCGTAGGGAATAACCAATGTCTCCAGAGGTACGTGTGGTAACGTGCCCTCGTCCACATCCGGTATGACAAAATCGCCAGTATCTAAGGTGGCGACCTCCGCTGGACGACGTAACCTGGACAACATGTCCGCTCGAATGTTCTTCGAGCCTTGGATGTATTCTATCTTACATCCGTATTCTGCAATCAGTACGGCCCAGCGCTGCACTTTCGTGTTCTTAACCTCTCCCACAAACAAACTCTTTAGGGGTTTGTGGTCAGTATACACGGTAAACTGCGCGCCAAATAGATAAGGTCGAAGCTTCTTTAACGCATATATCACTGCGTAAGCTTCCTTTTCTATTACAGGCCAATTCAACTGACTGTCTTTCAGAGTAGAGCTCACATACTGGATCACTCGCTCTACACCATTATCATCCACCTGTACCAATACTGCACCTATCGCATAGCTAGACGCATCGGTATACAATTTATACGGGGCATTCAAATTTGGATATGTGAGAACTGTCTCACTACACAGCAAGTTCTGTAATTTCTTGAACGCTTGCTGTTCATCCGGCCCCCATTCAAAACGTTTATACTTTTTGGTTAATTCTATTAAAGGCTTAGCAATTTCGGCATAGCCTCGCACACAGGAGCGGTAATAACCTGTAGCTCCGAGGAAACTTCTTACTTCGCCCACATCGCGTGGGGGTGACATTTCCCTAATGACTTTGACCTTTTGAGCCTGAGGAGCTACTCCTTGTGCAGAAATGCGATACCCTAACAAATCAACTGATGGCTTAGCAAAATCGCACTTCTTTTTCTTAACCTGAAGATTATATTCTCGTATCCTATGCATGACCTTGCGCAAGTGCTGTGCATGTTCCGTCGGATTTCGTGAATATACGACTATATCGTCGACGAAAACATGCAGATATTTTCCCACGAATTCTCGAAAAATATCATTCATCGCCCTCTGAAATACGGCACCTGAGTTCGCAAAACCGAACGGCATACGAATCCATTCGAACAAGCCTTCACTACAGACGAACGCTGTCTTCTCTATGTCTTGGCTGTCCATTGGTATCTGCCAATAGCCAGACTTCAAGTCCATAGTAGAAAATATCGTTGCGCCCCCCATAGAATAAAAAATGTCCGATATATTCGGCAAAGGATAACTATCCTTACGACATACGGAATTCAATTTCCTATAGTCTATACAAAACCTGGTGTCCCCGTCCTTCTTAGGAACCAATGTAATGGGTGACGCCCAGGGTGATGATGACAGTCTTATGACACCCGCTGCCAGCATCTCAGCCACTTGGTTTTTTACTATATACTGCTTGGCTAGCGGTAGACGGTAGGCTTTCTGCCTTATAGGAAACGCATCTCCTGTTAGTACCGTACACTTCACTTTGGGAACCAATCCAAGTGTCTTTGGACGAGCCGTATCAAAGATATCCGCAAAGTCCCCCAAGACCTTGTCGATATCTTTATATCCGGTCGTTTCCTTACAACTCTCATAGACATAATTCGCCTGTTCTCTATAAGGATACCTAAAGGGATATACCTGGCCAAACCATACTACTACTTTGGCCTGATAATCAATCTTTGCATTTCCCAAGTGCAAAGCATCCGCTCCAAGCAAACATTCATGCCTCAATCGTGCTACTACCGTACTAGGAATAGGCCGGGCGTTTTTGAATTTTACTTGGGTTTCTCCCAACAATTCTATGGGAGAACCATTAACAGCTAAGAGCGTTTTTGCTCTTTTCAATGGCCTTGCCTTTAACATGCTACGCCATATATCTTTACGAATCAAGGATGTGCTAGCACCAGTATCCACTAAGGCATGCAAGTACTCACCCTGATCCGTTAGACGTTAGAATCTACTTGTAGACGGATTAAAAACCGTTCGGTCGGTGCTTGCACCAACGGCTTTCTCCGTCTTAGTTTACCGGGCTCCTTCTCCCGCTCACTGCTTCCGCGTATGAATCTCGCCGAGGTGAGGTGTTGCGTCCACCATATCGCCCATACGCGTCAGTTCCCGGACCCGTTAATACGAAACCATCTTTGTCCTCGTACTCACTGTCCCGTCTTCGCGAATTGTCATAGTCCATTCTCACATTTCGCGAACACTCCCTAGGAAAAGTATGTTGCTCCCTAGGGCCACTATCTAGTTCGTCTATGTCCCAATCCTCATTGGCGGCACGTTTTGCCACTCGGCGCATTATCTTATTCTCCGGGCGTCCGATAGGCCGGCCCGATGGCTGCTGTCCGCGTTGTTCTTGCCCGCTATTCGGACAGTCTCGAGCATAGTGTCCCATATGTCCGCAGCCAAAACACTTAACTATTGACGGAGTATTCCCGAACATGTTATCACTGCAATCTCGGGCCATGTGGCCTTCCCGCCCACACCGAAAACACGTCATCGGTGGCCTCTGGGGTCGAGGATGCGCCGCTATCTTCCGCGGTGCGCCACGGGGTGGTTGTATCTGCTGTTTACACTCACTTTTGTAATGGCCCTTTCTACCGCAATTGTAACATGTCACGTTACTCACATTCCTTGACTGGGCAGTTCTTTCTGCGGGGACATGGCTTTTCGGTGGTTGCTGGGCCACCCTCTTCGCAATTTGCTTCTTTTGATTTACTGGTTTCGGGGCTTTTTCCGTTGTCTGTAAGTCCCTTACGAGCCCACACAGCTGCTCAATCATCTTAGATTGTGCCGCTATCTGTTGCTTCAGCTTCTTGACGACGCTCCATATCTCTCTTTCCTCAGCCTCCTCCAACATGTTTACCTCCATCCTCTCCTCGTGTCTTTCCTCTATCTGCATCGCCCGCAACAAATCATTGCAAGTTTCTTCTTCCTCGGAGATTTCTATTGCTCGGGCCAGGGTGGTGGTTTGTTTACGCACTATGCATTTGCTCAACCCCCGGTCGCCCAAAGCTCTCAAATAAATCCCCAGAATGGTACGCCGATTGTCTGCATTCTCAATAGGGTATGCCCTACTGCTAGCCTCCTTGTACCGCCGGTTGAAAGTAATCACCGTCTCGTTTCTTCTCTGCTTCATGTTTTCTAGATCATACTTGATCCTTTCACTCTCATTTGTGGATACGAAGTTGTTTGTTATGTATCCCGCCAACTCCTCGTACGACACGTCTTCTCGTCGTTTTCCAACCATGAACCCGTCGATCGCTCTCGACAACTGTCCCCTAGCCGCTCTCGTTACCACATACGCCAGTATCCCGTCCAACCGTCCTTCATGGGCCACACATGCCCTCCTGGTTTCATCCAGAAAGGTGCGCACCTCTTCCGGCACTACACCATCACACGGCTGTATTCGGTATATATTATCCCGTATTTCCCGTCGGTATACCCTAGCAGTTTCTCGTCGCTCACTACTTGTCACAATCTCACCCGCCATGGCTGTCCCCATTGCCCTCATGGCGGCTACCGTCTCTGGCCTAAGTTCCATCGGGGTTAGTCTATCTATCGGTGGTAGCGTCGGGTCTGGTTTTCCTCCCCCTGTTGCCATTTTTCGCTAACTGTAATGGATACTAATTACTATTCTTGCCACCCTCGGATGCTCGGGACAACTAATATCAGTGGTTATCTTACAAATTGAAGCGTTCCCATACTCTCGGTGTTGGGTTACTTGGCAGGCCTCTGACTGCTGTGCTGCCACCAAGAAATCGGCCACCCTGTCCGCTATGTCTCTAACCACTATCGTTGTTGGTCGTCTCCCCTGTTCCTGGGCTATCTATTCTTAATGTACTCACTGTTTAACTCCGGATCCTGGCAGGTGAAGCCACTGAAGATTTTCGATCCTATTTCTTCAACTTTGATGATGCTATGAAGTGATTATGACGTCTTTTCCGTTTTACGTAAAGTTTGTATGTTAAGTTGCTGCGACAACTCACTTTACCCAAAACGCAAAAGATGGATATCTGCTCGCCTCGTAACTGGATGTAAAGTACGATATTTATATATGTTGTGTAGACAACGCGGACGCTCCTGATGCTATGAGACATAATCCTGGTATGAAGGCGGTGCAGGTGACTGGTGTGAATGATGTGCACGATGTGTACATTGTCTGATGTATTGCTGGAATGGTGTAGCCATATCCTCTAGTTCGTAATGCTGATGTGGTGAATAATAAGGAGACGATGCACGATAAGGAGGTGATATGGGATATGGTACATGAGTATCCAGCCACTGATCACCCATTGATGACGTGAGTGAAGATAATGGTTGTGAAGGTGTTGGTTGCCCCCATAGGGGTCTTTGACGTGGCCGTCTGTGATCCAGCGTGGATGGTGGTAGCCTATCATGGAGATCTGATAAGGTGATGTATTGAGTTCCCGCCTGCGAGGCATCATGGAATGTCCCCTCGCTGATTGGTGAGAACTTGTGTTGTGGAGGTGCTGGTCGTTCCGTACCATTTAAATTTGTGACATTGTCGGTGAGCACGCGAGCAGTACGTCCATCATATGATGCTACCTCTAAATCGAGGGAATACTGACTGTCGGATAAAGGAGACTGAAACTCGCGGATGGTGAGTGTAGGCGTGGGTTCTCTTCTCGTTCAAGCCCCACATTGGCCGCCACTTGTAGCTCGTCGGGTTATGTGCTGGTCCGCTGATAGATATCCGCCCATCGCACCGCAAGTGCGTGATGATTGGGATGGCTGGTTAGCTGCAGATCTCGGGGTTGCGGATCCCGTATGACGTCTCTCCATGGTGTACAAAAACTGACTTCTAGAGCCGGTGGAACACTGATGTTCCGGTGGGCCCGTGCGACCATTGCCGCCGAGATTGAACCACATGGTGTCGTCCCAACTAGTTGTGTCACTAATTTAGAGAATGGAACAATTAGAATAATATACTAAAAATATAAATAGGTACTATACAAACAAGGTGAATCGTTTGACAATAAAATGAGCACAATAATACACAGTATAAAGCTAGCTGGTGTCCTTTCTACGTGGTGTCACCGAAGGTACCACACAGATCCTTGAATCCGCAGAAGTACCCCCGCATGAGAAGCTTCCGCATAAGAGATCACTGAGTACCTTAATATAAGTTAATATACCCCTAATATACACAGAGAGAACAATGTTGCTGCGAGAGGAAATTGCCTCGTGCAGGCCTCCATCACTGAATGTTTCATGATGGTGCGAGAGGAAGGTACCTCCCACGGGCCTCCGTCATAGGAACTCTCGCTGTTGCGAGAGGCAAGTGCCTCGCATTGCCTCCATCACAGGAAAATGCCTTCAACGCCGAAGCGGAGGAAAAAGGTTGGCAAAAATGTCCACTCTTTTGTTCAACAGAAAATGCTAAGTGCTGAAAAATTCTAGTGAGGACATAATTAATGTGATGCATACTGGGTTACGTGAAGGCGGACCAAGCGATTTCCGAAGAATTCCCACATCTCTGTCTTATGTAGTTCCAAGATGCTAAATTGGTAGATGCTGCTTTATTTATGCGAGCCTTCTGCTACAGTCTAGCCTACCAATTAAGTGTTAGAAACGAAACCTAGCTTTGGCCGCAAGTGGCAGGGATTCCTACCTATCGTTAGATACAGGTGTCCAATTGCCGCAGATGCCTAGCTTCCCGCAGGTCTCTTTGAAAGAGCATCTATCTCCATGGACAGCATGCGTACATGTTACATTGCAACGCATCAGAATTTGATGAAAATCTGGCTACATTGCTCCCTAACCACATAAAACATCACCTGGACAATGGTTATATTTCACATAAGCAAGTTTGATCACTGGCATATCGTTAAGGCAGGGATAGAGAGGTGAATATCCATCGCGAGCGTCCTTCCCATGAGGACGGGGCAGATTCCAAGATCCTTCCCAGACACTCCGACAAGTTGGATGGAGATGCACGTCTCATCTGTCACCGCTTCGGATCTAACTTTTGACCTGCCGTTAGGATTAACTTCCAATGTGCCCAGATATACACTGTGGGGCTACATTATTGCAACAACCAGAAAAGAGGCATAAACTATATGTCTCCTAAAGAAGAGATTGTCCCTAACCACTTTAACCTATCTAGACCTATCTAGAACTAAATAGCAAGGTTTAGTCAGTAACATGCCCGGCTCAAACATTTAGAGCACGATCAGCGACGTCAGTGTAAAATTGATGATGGTGGGAATAAGTGATGCGGATATAAATGTTGCTGTTTAGTATTTCCTAGCGTACTGCGGTCTAAGTTTTCTATAATTAAACAAACCATATCAACAGAATGGCTATATGCCAGATACAACTAACCAATGCAATGAACAATGTTTGCGTGCGTGCGTGCGTGTGTGTGTGCGTGCGTGTGTCCGTGCGTGCGTGCGTGCGTGCGTGTGTGATGCACAGGAATTTGATAATTGTTTTAAAATGACTGCTGTAGCTTATTGCGCTCACCCACTACACATATTATTGTATGAAATTACCTATAAACATCCTTTATTATTTCCCTTTCCCTTCCTTTAAGAGAGGAGTGTTATTGTATTGTATTGTATTTCGGAAAAATCCCTCCTTTCATCATCATCATCATCATCATCATCATCATCATCATCATCATCATTTTACGAGGCATAACCCATAAGCCATTGGCTTGTTAATGCCTCAGTGTTTTTGTTGTAGTATGGCTTGCTCAGTCCAATTTAAAAGTTCTTTCTTGGATATCTAGTTTGTTCTTGAATGATTTGAAAACCAGTAGATTTAAGAGTTGAACTCTTACCACTCTGATTTCAATATTCTATCTTTTGCTGTGCAAAATTTAAACTCTTGACATCGGAGCGGCAAGGGCTAACACTGATTTGTGGAAATGCTGTGGTGCAGATGTGTTTTCCATGCCTCAGCTGCGGTGTGACACCTACATTTATGGTTACACTCTGCTGCGCCTAGCATTTGTTTGCATGCTCACTTGTGGAGGCCATGATTGGCCTTATTGTTGTTCTTTTCATTTTCTGTGTTTGTTGCTATCCGAATCTCCTTCTCTATGCTAGTGTCTCGTCATGCTATGACAAAATGCGGACATGGAAGCAGAGAGTTATCTACCGATAATTGAAATTGCTACAGAGCATAATACGCTAAGATATGTCCACTCTATTGAAAGAAGTGCAGTATGACCTTATGATGGGTTAGTATACGTATGACATGTTCAGTTGAATTCAAATGTCCTTTTTTAAAAGTAGATATCTAGTTTTCTCTTGCATAATTCAAGTGTTGTTGCTTCGACTATTGTAGCTGGCAGTGAATTCCACTGTGGTACCACTCTGTTAGGGAAAAACTGCTTGTGAATATCTGTGTTGCTTCGCTTTATGTTGAGTTTGAACCTATGCCCTCTGGTCTGTGTAATATTGGATGGCCCGAAAGTAGTCCTTATCAATATTATATCACTGATGAGCTTGAATGTTTCAATTTAATCTCCTCGAAATCGTCTATATTTCAATGACATTAGATTTAGGGCTTAACGTCTTTCCGTGTAGCTATGCTCTTTGATTTGTGGGATGAGGTTTGATGCTTGGTGTTGAACTCTTTCCAGTGGCTGAGATTGCCTTTTCAATTTTGGTGACCATGCCAAGTTGCAGTATTCGAGAATAGGTCTCACTAGAGACTTGTACAAGAGTGTGAAAATAGATGGGTCAGTGTTGGTAAATGTTCTCTTGATTAGTCCTATTGTGCTGTTTGACTTGGATACGATATTCCCTATATCTATATCAAAAGAACGGTTTCTGTCAATAGCTGCTCCCAAGTCTTTTTCTACCTCTGACCATGATACAGGATGCATATCGGGCATATCTGCCACATATAATTTGGTTTGATGGTTATTTCTGCCGAAGTGTATGACATGCTTTTTATCTGTCTTGAAAGATAGTTGCCACTGCTGCGACCACTTACATACTTTGTCTATGTTGTCCTGAATCTTACTGGTAGCTGGGTTGCCATATCTGTGTGTCGTCTGCAAATATTTTGCAGTGGTATGTTAGTCTGCCAGGTATATATCAGAAAAAGTATAGGTCCCAGGATACTTACTTGTGGCATGCCGCTGGTCACCTCAATCCAGTCTGATGCTGTGTTATTGATGCTTACTCACTGGCTTCTGTTACATAGGTAGTTTCCTATCCATCTTACTAAATTGTCGCCGATACCATAGCTTTTCAGTTTTGTTTGGAGTCGTTGGTGTGGTACAGTATCGAATGCTTTAGCGGAGTCTAAATATAATGCATCGACAGGTTCATTTGAGTCAAGTTTGGCTGTTATGGCTTCGACGTATTTTAGTAGATGAGTTTTACATGATCTAATATGTCTGAATCCATGCTGGAACTTGGTAAATAGATTGGCTGTTTCCAGAAAATGTACAATGCTGTCTCTTATGAAAGACTCTAGCACCTTACATAAGGTAGATGTGAGACTGATTGGCCTTTAGTTGCTTGGGTCGTTTTGGAGCCTTTTTGTGTATGCAGCATATATTTGCCATTTTCCAGATGTCAGGTAATATGCCTTCTTCCAGAGACTTGTTATAGATTTAATAATCTCACTGGTATTTCCTCCAGGCCATTGCTTTTATTGGGGTTTAGTCCTTTCAATTTCTTTTCGATGACAATAGGTGTTGTTATTATTATGTCTTTTAGTACAATACCATTGCTTCTGGAGCTAATGATTGGTGTAGAATGAAGATTTTCTGAATTGAACATACTTGAGAAAAATTTCTTAAGAATGTTTGCTTTTCTTTATCATCTGTAGTCATAGTGCCGTTAGCTGGGTTGCATAGTTAATTGCTAATTGATTCATGTAGAACTGTTTTGCTCTGCAAATCCTACTAATAAATTTACCGAATTAATCAGAGGCAAAAAACATGTCTAAACCGGCTGCTTGACAAATGTGCGGCGAAAATAATGTCCTTTGGATGTTTTGCAAGAACTAATCAAGATCAAGATCAAGATCAAGCTCAAACTCAGGCAAACACGGAAAACAAGTAGGGACATGCAGCAGCTCATCTCACCTATATGGTGAAAATGGGTCAAAAAATCCTTGAAATCAGAGCAGGAGAAAGACATTGGCGTAATAGTAGACACTATCTGTACTATAATAGACTAAACTTCTGCAGCCACATAAGAACACAAGTCAACAAAGCAAAGAGTATAATGGCCCTGATCAGGAGATCCTTTACATATCTAGATGAGGATATATTTAAGCAACTGTTCAAGGCATTGGTGAGGCCACACTTAGAATATGCAGTGAGTGTATGGAGCCCATACCTAAGGAAGGACAGCGAGGCTATCGAAAATGTACTATGACGTTCATCTAAGCAAGTACCCTCACTTAGCAACCTCGGCTACGAAGAGAGACTCTCGCACTTGAAGCTACCATCTATGTGTTACAGAAGGCTTAGAGGGGACATGATCGAAGTGCACAAGATACTGCATGGCATCTATGACCCAAATGTGACGATGACCTATTGGAAGTAGCAAGTAACAGAAGCAACAGAGGCCATGACGTACGATTGGTCAAGCACCATAGTAGGATTAATGTGTGGAAACATTCGTTTACGAATTGTGTAAATGATATATGGAATACCCTCCCTGAGAATATTGTGCATGCCAGAATGGTCTTTGCTTTTAAGGTAGCACTGGATAGATTCTGGGAAAACCAGAAATTTAAATACGATCCCTCTGCGCCCTACCATATACCAAGAAGTCAGATACGCAGAATTGTTGTGAAGAAAGATGAGGCAGCCATAGAGGATGGAATCAGCCTGGGTCCACAGAAACATCCTAAGACATCCTAAGACATCAAGACTGGTCATTCTCCTAGACCAGACAGCCGGGATATACAGAACAAGACAGAATGGTCCAGCTCCAATCTGGTCAGAGTCCACAGCAACTCTACGGGAGACCGAGAAGGCTATCGTCAAGGCCAGACTCCTGACCAGAACCTATCAACTCCAGTCTACCTTGGCAAAATGGGACAGAAAAGGCACCATCTCTCCAGTCTGTCGGCTATGTAATGACGGCAACGAAGATACCTCACACTTCCTGATATCCTGCGCCGCCTTGGCAGAGACTCGACAGCCACACTCTCTCCAACTTTACAGAGCAATCCAGTGCAAGCCAAATGATGAAACCGTGACTCTGCTGCTGCTCAATCCACTGCATCCTGACATACCAGCGTCAATATCAGTAAAATCCATATCCTTGTTTGAACGAATCAGCAGAGACTGGATTCTAACCTGTCACAAAGAAAGAACCCATCTCCTGACAGCTCTACGTCAGGACCACTAACCCACTGCACGTACATGTTTCTTCGTTTCTGTTTCCTGTTGTGTTTTTTGCGTAATAATTAACTATCGTTATCGTGTTGCTTTCAATATAAACTGTTTTAAAACTCCACACGGAAGTTCCTCATCACTTGGGGGAATCTGCATGTAAAAGAAGAAGAAGAAGAAGAAAAATGTCTAGAAAACAACGATATTATCAAAGAGAGTCAGAAGACTCCGATTTTGAAACAGAAGCGTTGCAGTTAGCATCAAAAGACACTAAGACAACACCACAACAACAATCATCTTCATCAGGTAAACAGGAATATGCATTCCATTACCAGTTTTCGAATGGCGATTCAAGATCAATAATCGATGCGATTTATTTCATTAATTTTTGTTAATATACTGTGGTGTGGGCCATACTGCGTCATCGGCACATGCTGTGGTGAGGATACCTATGGGGTACCCTCTTTTCTCAAAGTAACCTTGCAGCAGCAGGCTGTTGTTGTCATTGTCATAGTCTTGGAGGCGTGTGCAGTGCTGAGTGCGTCTGAGATGAAGGAATTGGCTGTATGGACTAGCATCTTTGCAGGATGATGGGTGCACTGAGCCATAGTGGAGATAGCCATAGGTGTCAGTGGGCTTGGTATAAAGGTCAAAGATGCTCTCCTTTGACTGTGTTTGGATCACTAGAGTATCCCGGAAGGAGACCTGTGTTGCCAAGCATTCCATGGTGAATTTAATGGTTGTGTGTGATGAGTTCATATGTGACACAAAATTGTCTAGGGCAGGTTTTCCGTGCTCCCATATCATAAAGATGTCGTCTATGTATCTGACATAGAAAGATGGACGGAGTACAGCAGAGTTAAGAAGTTTTGTTTCTAGATCTGCCATGAAGATGCATGCAGCCTTGCTGCCCATGTCAGTGTCACCCACCTGAAGGTAATATTCACCGTCAAACTCGAAGTTGTTGCATTCTAGCACCAATTTGAGGAGGTTAAGTCGTCCTCTGATGGTGAGTGCGTCTGGGAGCCCGTGTGTTTTATAGAACTTGGCGACTGCGCGTAAACCTTCTTGGTTAGTGATGTTCATGTACAACGAGGTTACATCCATGGTGACTAAAAGAGAATGTTCTTTTGTCTTACCGAAGGCTTCTACTTGATTGATGAAATCTGTGGTGTCTCACATATGATATAACTTTTGTGATGTGTGTTTTTATATGCTCATCTACATAACTGCTGATTAGTTCTGTTGGGCAACACACACCACTAATGGTGAGTCTGCCGTGTGTTAGCCTGTTCTTGTTGGGCTTATGGATTTTGGGCAGTACTTAGGCATGGTATGTAGAATCTGGTGGTGATGCGTGGGTTTGGAATTAATATGATGGCAGTTTTCTGGTCTATTTCACTAGTTGATCTAAGCATTTTCCCACAATTTTAGTATGGTGTTCAGTTAGATTATTAGGCATTTTTTGGCGGAGCGCTTCAGCTATATAATCTGCTCTGTCCTGAATGACAGTGGCTTGGCCCTTATCCGCCCTTTTTATGACAATTTGGCGGTTGTCTTTGAGATTGAGAAGTGCTTGTTGTTCTAGGCACTTTAAGTTAGTTACTGGCACCCTGCTGAACTCATACCTTACTGCTTTGAAGAAAGATTCGAAAGGTGCATCCAGTGTGGGTGGAGGCATCAAAGCTTTTTTCGCTGCAAATTTCCTGATTATGGTGTTTTGGAAGCTTGGAGGTGCAGGTGGTGTGTGCATGGTTGTTTGTGAAAGAAGTGTTTTGGGGATGTGGGTTTGGTGTGAAGAAGTGGATGAGGGACATTCTTCTAAAGAATGCTTGGTGGTCTGAGTACAGACTTCCCATGTTAGGTTCTGGGACAACAGGGCTGAAACCAAGGCCCTTATCTAGAACATCAGCTGTTGGATAGTCTAGGGTTATTGTGGAGAGATTGAAAACAAAAGGAGAAGAGTACGGCGGTGTGCCTGTATTGATCTCGTTTGCACCATTTCCGTTATTGATACAATTAAGAGGCGGTGCACAATAGCACAGTGAATATGGTATGGTACAATAGATGAAAAATAAGCAGATTGGTGGTGGTGTGGCTGTGGTTGAGACGGCTGGAGCGGGTGACTGGCGATGTAGGAATTTTCTTCGTTTGCTGTCCCTTATGTTCATCACCATTCTGAACAGTTCCTCTATGGCCTCTGTGCTTCTTGCATCCATGAGTGGTACTGGTTGGCAGTTGTTGTCAATGCGCCTCTGCTGTATGGCTGCCCCTCTTCTATCATCTGGGCAGTTTGCCTGTGTCCATGCGCTGGTTGCTTTGTTTGGAATTCTGGCGGTACCTTAGTCTTCTGATTCTAGGGCTAGGACAGCGTTGTGTCCTGTTATGTCTGAATTGTGTGATGGCTATGGCCAGTGCGGCTTCTTTAGTGATGTCCGCATTGGTAGTCTTTTCGAACGCATTCTTCAGATCCCTTGTGATTTCATAGTGTGCATGCAATTTGTCTGCTATTTGTTTGTTTACCATGTTGGTTAACGACATCGCAAAGCTTCTGAAAACTGTTTCCCATTCCATCTTAAAGGCAGTGTCCCTGGTGTCTGGGATAAAAGTCACCTTTGCTTGGATCATATTTGGTGGTGCTTTGTTCTTCAGTGCTGCCTCAAGCCTTTCCAACTGGAATTCTAGGCCTGTCTCTCTGCAGACTGCATGGCGCCAAATCCTATAGGCATCCAGGTGCTGATCTTGAATTTGGTGTTGCGCCGGCAAAAATGGTACAAACATGCTCATATTTGGACATGTAAAAACCCACTTCCGGTCCTCAAGTGTGAGAGTATAAAAGGAACCGACTCACAGGCCCTTCACAAGGGAATTTTTGGTCCATTTGGTCAATGTCAGCATTTGAGTGGATTGCCTTGAAGATCTTAGTCATGTTATTTTCATCTGCGAAAGGTATACATGTGTACATCTGCGTTCGTAGCCATCTATGGTAGGTCATTGATGTAGATTGTAATTGTAAATAAAAAATGAAATCATAATCAACACTCAACCCTGTAATGAGGACACGTTCCTCAAGAATCTCTCACAGAAATTCAAACCACCTAGCAAATGGACACCTAGGCCAGGCAATGAAGCAACTTTAGATTGGCCATATGGCTCTAGATCTGTCCACAGGAGAGCCAAAACCTGTAACCTCTCTAAAACACAACGAAGGGAAATTTCCAATCTTGCCTGTGACAAAATGGTAGTCATAAAACGAGCTGTCAAAGGACAAGCCAGTGTTATCCAGGATGCCAAATCATATGATCAGGAGGCACTCGGACAAGAAATTAGATTCTACACTAAACAAACCAATGATCTCACTGTTGAACACTATGAGAAGGTAGAAACAGCCATTACCTCCATGGTGGTCAGCGGTGAAATCACAATGGATATAGCCAGTGGACTCGGAATCGATAACCCTAGAACCTCTAGATTGTATCTGCTCCCCAAGATCCACATACAAAAGGATAACGGGCCAATATCAGGCACATCAATCATTAGCGGCAATGGGAGTCCAACAGAACACATCAGTAGTTTTGTAGATGAACACATCAAAGGCCATCTATATAAAATTCCTTCGTATGTACGTGACCCCCACTTATTTCATCAACAAACTAGAATCCTTTGGTACAGTCCTGGATGGCATCATCTTAGTCACCGTGGACGTCATGTCACTCTATAGTAACATTAATCCAAGCCACAGCTAAATTCATGCAGAAATACGGTACTCCAGGCACAGCTAGCCCAAGATCCTTACTTAAATGCAGCAACCAGGCAAATCAGTAGTCCGTCTAAAAAATTAGTAAGGCGTGTGGCAGTAATGGCTTCCAGTCATATTAATTTCAAAATAATCAACCGCTTTTCTGATTGTGGTACGGGTTAATATAAATATGCCTTGAATTCTTTTTTGCAGATTCGGATGATAAGAGCAACCAGGAGTCTGATTTCTCTGAAGATGAAAATGTTGCACTGGCTACTCAGCTCAGAGAAAGAGATGACATCGAGGAGGACAGTGACGATGATATTCCACAGGTTGTATCCTTTGCTAGCAGCAAAACTGAAGCATTGGGTAACATCCGTGCCGCCATGCAACAGGTCATAGAACAGAGAAAAGAACAGCAGCTGAAGCGGCAGAGACTTGATGAAAAGAACAAAGAGCAGAAGGTATTGACAGTTTAATGGTCGGCCAAAACCCGGGTCTCTACAGTGGTGCTGAGAAATTCCCGTCTGCAGGGATAGTTTGAAGATAAGACCGACCATTTTTGACATTTTTTTACTAGTCTGGAATGACTAGCTTGCTAAAGGGATGTACTAATTTCATCTCAAATGTTGTATTCGGTGTTTCCCATGGTATCTAAATTTTGGAGATCCCAGGCACCTCACACCCTGAAATCTGAGGGTCCCATGCTGGGTGGGGGGGGGGGGGGGGGAGTCATGGTACCATGGACTCACAGCTATGAATTATGGAAGTCACATGATATAGTTTGTGGGTATTTGTTGTGCAAGATCCTATAAAACTAGTTAATTAATGTTTAATAATCATACAAGATTATCAGGGGACTCATTGCCACTACTTCTAAGGGTCCCAAGTTACATTTTGGTGTTATATACCCTCAAAAGGACCCTTATGAAAATCCATGGTTGTATCGTACTGATAGATAATGGGATATAGATTCTGTATCAATCACTTCCCGACGCATTCACTTAATTGTATTCGCGTGAATGATTGGCTTTTTAACATTGTATCATATTAAACTGTGGTCGCCACCATTTTGTCCCCTCAAGCGATAGTGTGTGATGTCATGTAAGTGCCGATACAACCCCATGCTTTATTATGTCATAATTATCGTGTTGAATATTTTGAAACTAATTTTACCGGATGCTGTTGCTTCCTAATGTAGCAACAAGCAAGAGCTTCCAGAGGTCAAATTAATTTCAAAATATGCAGCGGCTTATTGATGTGATTGCTTTACAGCACATTGCCAAACTATGGATGGCACCTCTATGATTGAAGGTATATATCGAGACAGGTATGGTAGGTTTTCTCTGATTGGTTGAAAAGCAAATCATGGGTGCAGTCATAGCCTGGTGAAATGTATCACCATTTATCTATTAAAGTCGGTATATCTTTCTTTAACTATTTACTAGGTTGATGGCACATCGTCGCATATCCCCACTTCACAGCTTTGACCTTTTGACCCCCCTGGGGGCAGAGTCAAATGTAAATGGCCTCTTCCACTCTGCAATCATTCGCATGGAAAATTTGGTTGAATTCCAGTTTTGAAGAAGTTGCATGACAATCAATTTCTTGACTTTTGACCCAGCCCCACCCACCCCTTGTGGCGGAGACAAATGTAAATGCCCTCTGATATTCCATACTGATATGGGTAACTCACATACCCCATAGAGACAGAGCCAAAGATAAATGTCCTTGCACTCCAGTATCATATGGGTAACTCATATATCAAATTTGGTTAATTTCCATCCAATGGTTTTGGAGAAGTTGCATTGAACAATCAATTTGACATTTTAACACACATGCATGCACACGCACACACACACACACACACACGCACGCACACACACACACACACACACACACACTGGTGAGGGAGCCAAATATAAATGTGCTCTTGTACTCCACACTCACATGGGTAACATAATACCAAATTTGGTTGAATTCTGTTCAATGATTTTGGAAAGGTTGTTTTACAATCGATTTTCCGCACGCATGCGCGCGCGCACACACACACACGCTGGTGGGATTGCATAATCCCAACTTTTCTTCGAAAGACATGCAGATAATTACAAGAAGCTTTTTTAAAATGTCATGCATAGTTTATAAGTGGCATGTAATATCATCTGAATAAGTATTAGGAGATGAGGTTAGCTTTTCTTGAATGGCCCTTTCCACTTTATCCATCCATCATATGACATCATACATGCAATTAACTACGTGATGTGTAAAATGACATATTCAATGATGTCATGAATGATGTAGATAAGTACTTCACGAATGCATAATTGGAGACAGACTGCGTTGTTGTACGAATTGTATGTCTTTACCATGGACCGACCAGTCATTAGCCAATGAATTAGCCTATTTTGGGATTTCATTAGCCAAATCTGGACTTTCTTAGCCTGACCAATATCCTATCAATCTAATCCTTTATGATCCCGCTAAGGCTAATAACTAAGCAAGAGATGACCAGCACGTCATGTAAGAAATAAAATATTGGATAGAATTAGATGTGTTATCATGTTTTAAGAGGAACTGACCTACCAACATACATGTAATCACATTAGCCAGTGAATTTGCCTATTTTGACATTTTATTAGCTAACCATCAAAAATATTCTCAAAAGCGAATTGGCGAATTGGTAGGTTTGTCCCAGCTTTACTATTTAATAAAGATTCTGTTGAATATTTTGAAACTAATTTGACTGGGCGCTGTTGCTGCCATAGGGCAGCAACAGCACCCACTCAAATTAGTCTCAAAATGTTTAACAGCTTATCTGTATAGTTTTCTGGAAATTGGTAGTCAGAGAGTTCAGATATCGATCGATCCCAACACGAGCGAAGTGTGGGTAGAGCTTAGCTAGAGGTGGGCGGACTTAGCAAAAACTGCAACAAGTCATTCCAGTTGTAAATTTTCCAAAATATTCTTCACTTGACCTGCAAATGGACATTAAGCAAGGTTTTTTTTACCATTATCAGATTAAAATGACATCATAGGTCATCCTAACTGTGACCTGTAAAGACCATTTCTAGATCCACTCTGTCAATCCAACTTAGGCATCGCTCTCCAATCATCTACTCAAAAAGATGATATTTGCCGGGTATATCCACCTTGTGCCTGGATGACGGCCTGGACACAACGTCTCATGCTGGTCACCAACCGACTGATACGCCATTGTGGTATTCGTTGCCATTCAAGATGGCGTGCGTCTGTTAATTCCTGTAGGTTCTGCACAGGAGGATCCCTCCTTCTCACCATGTTTCCCAGAATGTCCCAGATATGCTCAATAGGGTTCATGTCAGGGCTCCTTGCTGGCCATGGTAGGGTTTCGATGGCATTCTGGCGGAGGTATTCATGCACAGCTCTAGCACGATGTGGTCGGGCGTTGTCATCCATGAATATAGGGTGGGTTCCAGGTGCATGATTTACAAAATGAGGGACCACAACTCTATCCAGTATGGAATCTTGATATCTTTGTCCATTTAGTGTTCCAGGTACAGTCAACAGATCCAGCTTACAATCAAATGAGATGCACCCCCATATCATAACGGAACCTCCACCAAATGGAACTTCTTCCATGATGTTACGTTGGTCGTACGCCGTGCGTCTGGACCTCCATACACGAGTTCGACCATCTGTGGCATGAAGCAAGAACCGACTTTCATCGGACCAGTGTACCCGTCTCCAGGATCTCATGTTCCAGTGTCTTCTTTCGTTGCACCACCTCAGACGCTCCTCTTTGTGGTGTGCAGTGAGGAGAGGACGTCTGACAGGTCTCCTAGCTTTCATGCCAGCAGCATACAGTCTCCTTTTGACGGTAGACATTGACACTCTATTGCGCGTTTCCCATTGCTGGCTGAGCACTCTGCTGTTGGTGAATGGAGATCTCCTAACAAGGCGTACTAGGGCTCGATCATCACAGGCAGTAGTCTTCTTCGGTCTTCCAGATCTAGGCCTGTCCTTCACCTCGTTAGTTTTCCCATGTTTTGCAATCAAACGACTGATTACAGTATGGTTAATGTTCAGGTGTCTGCCAATCTCTCTGCATGACATACCAGTGGTATGCATGCCTATGATTTGCCATTTCACACGATCACTTAACCTTCGTCTTGCCATAGCGGTTCACAATCAAGAGCTAATTCTCTCTGTACAAATAAACCACGGTCATGAACACAAAATTCCTAATCTTGTCGCCTAAATCTGTATGTAATGTTCTACACCTCAAACTGGACTTTTACATAACTGAACACGTGTGCTGTTTCCCGCCATGCACGGACATCAAGCGGCGTGAAGTCATGCATGCATGTGCATTTCGTACTTGGAATTATGTCAGCTAACGCGGGGACAAAAAGTATGGCAGCCTAGTTGTACCATCATGTTTCTACGTTCTATTGTTTTTGCTGGTGCTTAACTTTTGCACAGGTGTATATCTTGAACATACGTAGCCTACTATTAGTATTAATCTAAAAGGGGGTTGAGATTTACAAATCCGAGGCCTGTATTGACTTCTAGAGGGGGCCAGAAATGTATCATGGCAGAGATCAGTGTGAAGTAGACACACCCTGTGACACGATTGTTATTATTAGTCCCCTAATGGTAAAACCGGGGGGACTATAGGTTTGCACTCTGTCTGTCCGTCCGTCCGTCTGTCACAGTTGGTTTTCCGCACCTTTTTTCGCAGTCCTTCAAGGTATTCAACTGAGAATTGGTACATTGCTTTGTTATGAGAAGTTACAGGCCAAGTTCGAGTTTCAGGCGTATACGTCAATTTTTATGGAGTTATGCCCCTTTCGAGTTAAGAAATACGAAAAATATCAGCTTTCCGCACTTTTTTTCGCACTCCTTCAAGATATTTAAGCGAAAATCAGTGCATCGCTTTAGTATAAGGACTTACTGAGCAAGTTCGAGTTTCAGACATTTTCGTATATTTTTCATGGAGTTTCAACTTATGAAATATAAAAAATATTAGTTTTCTGCACTTTTTTCGCAGTCTTTCAAGATATTATACTGAAAATTGCTACATAGTTTTTTTATGAGAAGTTACAGACCAAGTTCGAGTTTCAGGCATATGCGTAAAACTTTGATGGAGTTATGCCCCCTTTCGACTTAAGAAATGCGAAAAAATATCAACTTTCCGCACTTTTTTTTCGCACTCCTTCAAGATATTTAAGGGTAAATTGGTGCATCGCTTTAGTATAAGGAGTTACAGAGCAAGTTCGAGTTTCAGACATTTTCATCGATTTTTCATGGAGTTATGCTCCCTTTTGGCTTATGCATTACGAAAAATATTAGTTTTCCGCACTTTTTTCGCAGTCTTTCAAGATATTATACTGAGAATTGCTACTCCTTCAAGATATTTTAGCGAGAATCAGTGCATCGCTTTAGTGTAAGGAGTTACAGAGCAAGTTCGAGTTTCACACATTTTCGTCAATTTTTCATGGAGTTATGCCCCCCTTTGACTTATGCAATTCGAAAAATATTAGTTTTCTGCACTTTTTTCGCAGTCTTTCAAGATATTATACTGAGAATTGCTACATTGCTTTGTTATGAGAAACTACGGACCAAGTTCGGCTTTCAGGCGTTTGCGTCATTTTTTGATGGAGTTATGTCCCCTTTCGACTTATGAAATACAAACATATCAGCTTTCAAGACTTTTTCCCTTCTCCTTCATCATATATATCTGAGACTTAGTTTATTGCTACATGTATGTTATGAGAAGTTACAGATCAAGTTCGAGCTTCAGTTGCTTTTGACAATTTTTAATGAAATTTTTGACTGTCAATCTCTAAAGATTTATATTACCAGGTAGGGGACGTGTATTGCAAAGCAATGCTTACAGAATGCTTGTTATACACGCTATTCTTACAAATTTGCTATAAAAAAAAATTTTCCTATACAATCTGCTGAGTTAGGGGGTGGGCTTCTAATACAGAGTTTTGTAGTTTTGAAACTGCTAAGAAGTCATTGAAGCTCATATGTCAAAGTTAGGGGTTGGCCTTCTATTAGAGCATAGGCTTCAATTAGGCGAAATACGGTAAGAACAACAACAACAAGATGCACTCCATGCTTCCAGTAACACTTGCATGTAGCGACGTGGGTAAAGTCTGTCACTTGTCTGAATTGTATGTCTGATAAACTTACAATTTAATGAACATTCTGTTAGATATTTTGAAACTAATTTGACTTCCATAGGAGCTGTTGCTTCCATAATTAGCAACAGTCCCCAGTCAAATTAGTTTCAAAATATTCAGCAGATTACCTGTATAGTTACTATGAAATTGATTCCAGGAATTCAGGTTTCAAATTGTCATGACTCCAACACGCTTATATAGTGTGGACTGATTTTATCTAGAAATGGGTGGTATATCTGTAGCTAGAAATGGATCCATCTATTAGATGCGATTGATGAAGTGACAAGAATATGTTGTGTCAGAATCTCTTTGTTTCATAGTATTCACTGTATATGGATTTTTGTCTATTTCCTACATGTCTGTAAGAGAATTTGTACCTCCTCAGCGGCAGAAACTTGAAAAGCTGTCCAAGTCACGTCTTCCAGATATTCTGCTCGATGCTATTCCCAGCCAGCCTGCGCGGCATGTGCCTGACCAGGGTGTTGCGGTCACAAAGGATAAAACACTGGCTGACAATGTACATTCTGAGCCAGACAATGATAATAAAGGTAAGCATGATAAACAAGCATCTAACCTACATGTATAAACCTCAAAAGAGCAATCAGAGATTGCAGACCCTCAACCTCCCTTTCTTGTCACATTGTAAAAAGTATTGAGACGTTTCAAAGAAATTTTTATCATGCCTAAAGTTGTGGAATCCTAATGTAGGTCACACCCTTTCCAGTGTTAAAATTTTAGCCAAAGTGGACCAGTTATTTCCGCGATATCCACAGATCTAAAATTTGATCCGATCTGTATCCAGGTTCTTTTATCCCGATCACATCCACGGTTTGGAAATCCTAAAGTTCCTGTGTTGTGTTCAAATTTGCGGCAAACTGGTTCAGTAGTTTTTAAGATACAGATTCAGATTCAGACAAACAGACATGACATACAGACCCCATCGTAATACCCTGACGTGGCGAGGTAATTAATTACTGATTAAATTAGGAGTTATCATGTCAAAGCTTATTGATTTTTTATCCACGTCGCTAGACGCCGGCGTTTTGATGCGAGCATGGAGTGCTTATGATTGTTCTTCTTAATACATTTTTCAATAACTGGTTATACTGAACAATTTTTCTCCAAATGTGGGTGGAAGGTTGCCCATGGAGTCTCAAATTGTATCCCAATGGACCTGTCCACTTTATCCATGTATCATATGATGTCATAATCAACTAAGTGACGTGTAGAATAACATCATAATGAATGACGTGGATAGGTACATCACGGATGCATATTTGAAGACGGACTATGCGTTGTACGAATTGTATGGCTTTACTATTTAATATTAGGCAGCAACAGCACCCAGTCAAATTAATTGCAAAATATTCAACAGATTACCTGTATAGCTTTCAGGAAATTGATCGTTAGGGCATTCAGGGATTGATCAATCCCAACACAGCGAAGTGTGGGTGGAGCTTAGCTAGAGGTGGGCAGGGCATAGCTAACATTGGAAAGGCCAATTTTGGGGTCAAAATCTAAAATGCAGCAGCTTACAGCAATAGCTTTCAGAAACTGTTTTCAAAATAGACATTTTGGCCTTCACTTCAGCCCGATTAATTATTTTCATATTTCAATTGTGTTTGTAAAAAATAGTCTTTCTTGCGTCTTGACTATCAAATGGAGATTTATCAAGGCAGTGGCAGAAGGCATGTGTAGCCAGTTTGACTTTTAGATGGATACCATGTTACTGATGTCAGCAGCTATAAATCAGCAGTTGTTATCACATCCATAAGCCACTTTATAGTTAATATAGCCAAATTTTGTACAAAAAATGCCAATTTTCTCGTAAAAAATTTCCATTTGCAGACCAAAGGAGTTATTTAAAAAATTTGCCACTGGAATGACTGGCTCGTTTATCAAGCCAGTCATTTCAGTGGTAAATTCCCAAAATAGTCCTCCATCGGTCTGCAAATGGTCTGCAAGAACACAGCTGTTTTGGCTCAACTTAACCATTAAATGGTTAAAGTCCTTTGTAAAATGAACAGCACCTTGTTTTAAAAGCTGAATGATCACTAGCGGTATTGATCAAGCAGCTCTATGCCACGTATGCGGGGCAAATTCACATTCCAGTACATTAATATCATATGGGTGATGATGATGAATGATGACAATGTTGATTATATGGATGATAATGTTTCAGATGCTGGGTCATTGAATGATGAGGAGGACGAGGAGGAGGAAGAGTTCATACCATTTGACAGGTACACTATTCAATAGGTATATAGGTATAGGTTGGGCTTTATAATCTGATTCCACTTGCATACTCAGCCAACTTTCCAACTTAGTCTTTGGACCGTATTTATTTTTCATTCCTTTACAACCTCAACTCCCTTTAGAAGCATCCAGCCAGGCGGTTTTCTATGTATGCGCTCAATGGCTTTTACATTCTGTATTGCCGACACTGCGCTCACAGGTACATATTTTACAGATAGAACAGTTTCTATTTCCAATTCCAGTGGTCAGTTTCACAAAGGTGTGTAAATTGCGTCCTGTTGTATAGTAGAAAACAGACTAATCAGAATGCTGCATTTTACATTAACGTCATACACTAGGTGGGCTTTATTCAGAGGTGATCTTCATCCATAACTTATTTAGAGATCATCTTCTTTCAACTGGTCTTGGCTGCTTTCTATTTCTGATGCTTGATCGAGCTGTTTGGATCGAAATCTGAACGCCAGTAGTACATGGTTTGGCACTTTTATACTCATCGCTGGCTGGTTACACTTGCCCTACTTGTGTAACCAGGCAAAGAAATCTGGTTACATGTAACCGTTTGTAACCAGATTTTTGCTTTTTCTAACCGTTAATGTTGGTTGTGTAACCAGAAAATTTGATGTGTAACTGGGAAGAGTGATTGTTGATTTGTTTAACCGTTAAAGACACAGATTTCTGTAACCATCAAAGTTTTTGATTATCCTCTTGTTGTAACCAGTTTTTAATAGTTAAGTGTAATCGGTAATATTTTTGCAGTATAACCGTTAAAACTTTTGTAATATTTTGTAACCATTGTTAGCTCATCTGGCCTGAAAGGTCAAGTGAGCTTATGCCATGGCGGTCATCTGTCCGTCCATCAAATCACCTCTTCTCCTTAACGGTTTGACCGATTGCAACCAAATTTGGCTGGGAGGATCCTATGCTGGTACCCTCCAGACGGTTTTTTCTGAATTTTGATTTGCCAATTTTTTTGGGTGAAAACCTTAGATTTTATGAAAAATTTATCGAAATGGTCAAAATGCTACTCCTCCATAGCCACTCGACCTATTTCAACCAAATTTGGCTAGATGAATTCTACGGTGATAGGTTCTAGAATTTCTATTCAGAATTTTGATTAATGAATTTTTTGGGTCAAAATCTTAGATTTTATGAAAAATCTACCGAAAATGGTCAAAATGCTACTCCTCCTTAGGCGCTTGATATATTTCAACCAAATTTGACTAGATGGATTCTATGATGGTAGGCTCTAGAACATCTATTCAGAATTTTGAATGATTAATATTTTGGGTGAAAATCTTAGATTTTGTAAAAAAGTTACCGGAAATTGTCAAGACTCTACTTCTCATTAACCTCCTAGTGGATTTCAACCTAGTTTGGCTGGAAGGTCCCCTATATGGGTGGAGGTTTCAGAACTTGTATACAGATTTTTGATTGGTACATTTTTTAATGGATATTTCTGAAAACGCTACTCCTCATTAAGTGCTTGGGCGATTTCAGCTAGACTTGGATGGAAGGACCATATGGTGGCAAGCTTCAGATCTAGTTTGCAGAATTTTGATTGGTCAGTTTTTGGGTGGCCAGCTTGGATTTTCCAAAATTTTGGTGAATCAGGTAAAAGCCGACACCTCATTAACCGCTTGGCAGATTTCAATCAATCTCAGCTGGAAGGACCCTAGGTGGGTAGGCTTCAGAATGTATATACATAAATTTTGATTGGTCAATTCTTTTGATGGCCATCTTGGATTTTTCAAAAATGATCCATTATGTCTTTAAATGCAAATGGTTCAAATGCTAATTGTCCAGATGAGTGCCACAGGCCCTTGGGCCTCTTGTTCAGGTTAATAGCCAACTATTTTTCCAATTTTAAAGTAAATCTTTGTGAATTATATGGTTTTTAGGGCCCTGTTTAAGCTTGATATGTCATATTTTAATGAGACGGTTTGTAGACATAGGCTTCTATAGTTTTAGATGCATTATATAGAGATCATCTTTATACACAAGCCAGGATGCGCAAAACTTGAAAAGTGCTTGAATTTTGCATCAGTCCTCGAAAGTGCTTGAATTTTGCATCAGTCCTCGAAAGTGCTTGAATTTTGCATCAGTCCTCGAAAGTGCTTGAATTTTGCATCAGTCCTCGAAAGTGCTTGAATTTTGCATCAGTCCTCGAAAGAGCTTGAATTTTGCATCAGTCCTCGAAAGTACTTGAATTTTGCATCAGTCCTCGAAAGTGCTTGAATTTTGCATCAGTCCTCGAAAGTACTTGAATTTTGCATCAGTCCTCGAAAGTACTTGAATTTTGCATCAGTCCTCGAAAGTACTTGAAATTGAAATTTGCCTTGATTAGTACTTGAAAATGGCATTATGACCTGGGACAAAATAGAGGCAAATTTTTCATAGTATATAAAGCAGCTGATTATCACTCAGCACTCCAGGAGATGGCATTTCAAAACATCTAATTTGCAACATTTCCTACACACCCTAAAGATAGCCCAGTTTTAGTCCTTGAAAAGTGCTTGAATGAATCAGTTAAATTCTTGTATGAACCATGACAAGTGGTCTTCATACAGAGGTGGTGTTTATTCAGAGGGTAGCCCATATATAGAGTATTATCTTTATTCAGACATACTTTTTATACAGCGGCTCTTAACCATCTAACCCTCGAATTTGTTCAAGAAAATTTAAATTTTCTTATATAAAATGTCCATTTGCTGACCAAGAAAAGACTATTTTTGAAAATTTACCACTGGAATAACTGGCTCAGTTATCGAGCCAGTCATTCCAGTGGTAAAATTTCAAAAATAGTCTTCTCTTGGTCTGCAAATAGACATTTCCCAAGCCCACTGCAGAAGCCATTTTTGGCTTCTATGAGGGTTAATACAGTAGATATTATAGTTTTTATTTATTGAGAGGTAGTCCTTATGCAAAGTGGTCATTATTCAGATGCTTGTATTGGCTTTTATTTAGAGGTGGTCACTGAAACAAAGTTATTGTCTTATATTACAGGACAGCTGGCGTGACTGTTGTATCCCTAACCGAGGCGGTCAGGAACTCTAAACCAGTGACGATGACAGCTGCAGAGTTCAAGAAGAACATGCTGTTTGGGAACAGGATACCGCGACAGACTAGTGAGTTCCTTCTACTAACTGTTAGAAGTTCCAATGTATTTCACTGAATGTTATTCCTATAACATTAAAACCGGTCAAAAAACAGCTTTTGCAGCTGTCCTTAGAAATGTCCATTTGCACACCGAGAGAAAATTAGTTTTCAAAATTTATCACTGCAATGACTGGCTCGATACCCGAGCCAGTCATTCCCGCGAAAAAATTTCAAAACTAATCTTCTCTTAGTCTGCAAATGGACATTTTCTATAAGAAAAGGGAAATATCCTTGAGAAATTAAAGGTTTAAATATTTACAACATTGACCAGCTCCAAAAAACATTTACGATGTTAACTTACTTTACAACAGAATCACTTTTATCCTCACTTTGAATTTCCTGCTTCATTCACCTCACACGCTTGCGTACAAAACGTCAGTACAATTTTGAACATGATGTAGGAAATGTTCTGTTGAATATTTTTGAGTTAATTTGGTTGGAAACCTTTCCTTAACCCGTTAACACTTAAATTTGTTAAAGAAAATTAAAAAAATTTCATTCAAAATGTCCGTTTGCAGACCAAGAGAAGCCTGTTTTTGAAAATTTACCATTGGAATGACTGGCTCGGTTATCTAGCCAGTCATTCCAGTGGTATATTTTCGAAAATAGTCTTCTTGTTCTGCAAATGGACATTTCTCAAGACCGCTGCAGAAGCCGTTTTTGGCTGTTATGAGTGTTAAAAGGTTATGTCTAAAATATTCAACAATACGTGTTATTTGGTTTTGGAAACATGTTACGTTATTTCTGAGTTGGACACCAGTTTGTGCTAAACTCAAAGCCACAACCACCTAGATCACAAGAGTATTAGAAAACCTGCAATAGTTTTCACAACCTAGCTGACTAGTAGATAATCACTAGAGCTTGTAGAATCTACTGCTCACTAGTAGATAATCACTAGAGCTTGCAGAATCTACTGGTCACTAGTCATGCTGACTAGTAGATAATCACTAGAGCTTGCAGAATCTACTGCTCACTAGTAGATAATCACCAGAGCTTGCAGAATCTACTGACGACTAGTCCTGCTGACTAGTAGATAATCACTAGAGCATGTAGAATCTACTGGTCACCAATCCTGCTGACTAGTAGATAATCACTAGAGCTTGCAGAATCTACTGGTCACTAGTCCTGCTGTCTAGTAGATAATCACTAGAGCTTGCACAATCTACTGGTCACTAGTCCTGCTGACTAGTAGATAATCACTAGAGCTTGCACAATCTACTGGTCACTAGTCGTGCTGACTAGTAGATAATCACTAGGGTTTGCAGAATCTACTGGTCACTAGTCCTGCAGACTAGTAGATAATCACTAGAGCTTGCAGAATCTACTGGTCACTAGCCCGGCTGACTAGTAGATAATCACTAGAGCTAACAGAATCTATTGGTCACTAGTCCTGCTGGTTAGTAGATAATCACTAGAGCTTGCAGAATCTACTGGTCACTAGTCCTGCTGACTAGTAGATAATCACTAGAGCATGCAGAATCTACTGGTCACTAGTCCTGCTGACTAGTAGATAATCACTAGAGCTTGCACAATCTACTGGTCACTAGTCTGGCTGACTAGTAGATAATCACTAGAGCTAACAGAATCTATTGGTCACTAGTCCTGCTGGTTAGTAGATAATCACCAGAGCTTGCAGAATCTACTGGTCACTAGTCCTGCTGACTAGTAGATAATCACTAGAGCATGCAGAATCTACTGGTCACTAGTCCTGCTGACTAGTAGATAATCACTAGAGCTTGCACAATCTACTGGTCACTAGTCCTGCTGACTACTAGATAATCACTAGAGCTTGCAGAATCTACTGCTCACTAGTCCTGCTGACTACTAGATAATCACTAGAGCTTGCAGAATCTACTGGTCACTAGTCCAGCTGACTAGTAGATAATCACTAGAGCCTGCAGGATCTACTGGTCACTAGTCCCGCTGGCTAGTAGATAATTACTAGAGCTTGCAGAATCTACTGGTCACTAGTCCTGCTACAAATGATTATATTGTACAAAAGTAGTTTTACCCTTGCCTCGTAAGGGCATTGCGATCAGTTCTGTCTGCCTGCCTGCCTGTCTGTCTACCCAGCTGAGCCTCAATCTATCTATCTGTCTGTGTGAGTGTCTGACGGCACCTGACTCAAAAACTAATAAATCAATTTGGCCCAAATTTTAACACAAGGAAGGAACTTACAGTGAAAGGATTTCCAGACTGACCGTGATTCGGATAAATAATCACTCAGATAAAATTCTGGATCTATGGCTATGTCAGAATCTACTGGTCTGATTTTCCTCAAATTTTAACAGAGTCAGAAATCTCTGATCAGTCTTGTTAACACTGTAATTTAGCTATTAAATGTTATTTTATTTGCAGCTAAAGAAATGATGCGTAAGAGAGAGAAAAGAAGAGCACGATTCTTATAGCAATTAGTTAAAGTTCTAACATGTACAACTGTATATATACACGAGTAAATAAAATGATGAAACACGAATAATTCTCAGATGTGTTTTAACCCATCTTGTGTCAACTTAACTCTTTAATGGTCAAGCCAGCCAAAATGGCCTTGGCAGTGGTCTTTAGTAGTGTCCAATTGCAGGTCAGGAGACTATTTTTGACAATTTACCATGACGGGCAGGCTCGATAACCCATTTCTAGCTTTGCTGCATCCATTTCTAGCTATGCCATGCCCATTTCTAGCTATGCCACGCCCATTTCTAGCTATGCCGCACCCATTTCTAGCTATGCCGCACCCATTTCTAGCTATGTCTCACCCATTTCTAGCTATGCCACACCCATTTCTAGCTATGCCACACCCATTTCTAGGTTGGCCGTGCCCATTTCTAGCTATGCCGCACCTATTTCTAGGTTGGCTGTGCCCATTTCTAGCTATGCCTCGCCCATTTCTAGCTATGCCACACCCATTTCTAGGTTGGCCGTGCCCATTTCTAGCTATGCCGCACCTATTTCTAGGTTGGCTGTGCCCATTTCTAGCTATGCCACACCCATTTCTAGGTTGGCCGTGCCCATTTCTAGCTATGCCACACCCATTTCTAGGTTGGCTGTGCCCATTTCTATCTATGCCATGCCCATTCCTAGCTAAGCTCCACCAACATTTTATGCACGTTGGAATCAATTTGAAAATTGAATTCCCAGAATCTACTATGGCAGCAAGAGCTCTGAGTCAAATCAGTGTCAAAATATTCAGCAGAATGTTTATTAAACTGTAAATTCATGAAAGACATACAATTCGTATTTTAGTGAAATACTTTTCGTGACAGCTATCTATCAGCTAACTAGTGACATAATTGATGATGATAGAAGGGTGGATATGGGAAAAATGTGCTGCCTTCTGGCAGAAAGCATGAAATCTTGTAGATAAAAGGCTTTTAAGGTATGCATGGTAAATTCCTTTAGTTGTCAAAAAATTGTATTTTTAAAAACCCATTAAAAAAACCCATGTGGCCCCAAAAGCAGGCAGTGGCTAGAGGTTTGACTGTAATTACATATTTAGAGTATTGTAGTGTATAGAATCATAACTAGTGACATCAGAAACCCCTAGTTTGAAATCAATTGCAGTTCGCTACCGTATTTAAAACTTAAGTAATGTGAATTCTGAGCTGAAAGGGTGACCATTGTGAATGGGTTCCATTGCTCGTATCAAATGTCACCTCGTCTAATTAGACTCGGCAATACCTTGAAGTTATCCTGACGCATTAAGATTAGAAAATCGTCTTCTAATCCACCATTTTACTTTAATATTTGCAGGCACCATTATTTGGGCTTCTATTGCTCTCCCTTCTGCCCAATGCTCGGTATAAAGCCATTCTCGTAATGCCAATCATTGTACGTTGGCCTCCGAGGTGAGCGAATCTACCTGGATAGCGTGTAGTAAGCGTATAGTAGTTCAATTCAAATTGTGTATTTCCTAAGGTAGACGTGAAACGTGCTAGGCTATATATTTTTTTAAAACAAGTGTCATAGCAATCTGTTAAACTGTCAAGGAGATATCGTCCGGAAACCAATTTTCAAGATGGCCACCACTGACTGGTGGCCATATTGGATTTCGGATTAACGTAAATTTCGATAAGTTTCTTCACCAGACATATTCCAACGACCCTATGAAGTGATCCGATAAATGGTAAATGAGATATCATCCAGAAACCCAACTTTCAAGATGGCAGCCCGTGGCTGGCGGTCATCTTGGAGCTCGGATCAGCGTCAATTTTGATAGGTTTCTTCTCCAGACTTAGTCCAACCACCCTATGAAATTTCAAAGCGATCCAATAAATGGTAATGGAGTTATCATCCGGAAACCAATTTTCAAGATGGCCACCGGTGGCTGGTGGCCATATTGGATTTCCGGTCATTGCCGATTTTGATAGGTTTCTTCCCCAGACCTAGTCCAACCACTATGAAGTTTCAAAGCGATCTGATAAACGGTAACAGAGTTATCATCCGGATACCAATTTTCAAGATGGCCACCGGTGGCTGGTAGCCATCTTTGATTTCGGATCATTGTCAATTTCGATAGGTTTCTTCCCCAGACCTAGTCCAACCACTCCATGAAGTTTCAAAACGATCCGATAAATGGTAACAATCAACTGGACGCCAACTTTCAAGATGGCCGCTGGTGGCTGGCAGCCATCTTGGATTTCGAATCATCGTCAATTTCGATAGGTTTCTTCCCAAGACCTAGTCCAACCACCCTATGAAGTTTCAATGTGATCCGACAAACGGTAACGGAGTTATCATCCGGAAACCAATTTTCAAGATGGCCACTCTTGGATTTCGGATCATCGTCGATTTCGATAGGTTTCTTCCCAAGACCTAGTCCAACCACCCTATGAAGTTTCAATGTGATCCGACAAACGGTAACGGAGTTATCATCCAGAAACCAGCCTGCCGACTGACGGGATGGACGGGCCCCATTAGATAATACCCCGCCAAATTTTTTGGCGGGGTATAAAAATGTGACTGATAATTGTTGTTGGCGATAGGAGCGACAACTTTCCTTCAAATTATTTGCCAAATAATCGGCAGAAAAGGTAATCTGTTGAATATTTCGAAACCAATTTGAGTGGGTGCTGTTGCTGCCATATGCCCAGTCAAATTAGTTTCAAAATATTCAACAGAATGCTTATTAAATAGTAAAGACATACAATTCGTACAACAATGCTTAGTCCGTTATCAATTAAGTGTTTGTGACGAACTTAGCTACGTCATCCATGTGGTAATTGATTATAATGTCATAATGGATAGATAAACTGGAAAGGTCCATTAGCGGCAAAGGCACGTGCAACAAAGTGTAAGGAAAACAAGGAATTTATTGCTATTATGCGGTGTTACTGATAGTGGTCAATATGACATATTTTAGCACGACTGTTCATCTTTAAACCAGGTAGACTAAATACATAACAAACGTACACAAGTTGGTTAATATATTAATAAGTATCTGTATTTGTCTCACTAGCGCAGTAATTTGTCATATATATACGTCATAATCTGACAATACAACGATGTGTAAAGGGAATAATAAAACAGAGCATTATAATAACAACAAGATTCTAGGGTTAACTGCCAGTCGGCTGTAAGTCACCAGACAATCATTTCAATGGGTAATATCTCGGGACCGGCTGAATATTTGAAAACAATTTGACTGAAAGTTGTTGGTGGCATAGCCACCAACAACTTTCAGTCAAATTGTTTTCAAAATATTCAGCATATCATGAGCTAAACCACATTTCAGCATACCTAGAGTTAAACCCTATGGAATATGTAATCTGCTTCAGCAGACAGACAGTTAATAGAAACGTGTGTGCGTGCGTGTGTGTGCATGCTCGCACAATCTGTACAGACTAATGGTCGTGTCCCTCTTACGGCTTATTAACCCATTACACTCTGAATTCAGATCCAGAATCAGGGTGAATTTCAAGGCAGGTACAGTACCATACATAAAATGGAATCTGTTTAATAATTTGACCGGAGAACAACCAGCAAGCTAAATTGTTTTGAAATTATACAGCATGAGTTTACGTATACATACTAAAAATCTCATTTATAGCATACAGGATGAAATGGGTTAATAATATTATTTACAGATAAAAATTAACAAAATATTGCAAATCAAATATACCAACATAATAAATTGCCTTCTTATGAGCACGGCTACTGCACTGGTTAGCATAATTGTAATTATTAGTATTAATTATAATAATTTTATATTGTGTTAGTCATGCCATCAGGGTTATGCCAAAGATAACAAATAGAATTGTTTTAAATATAGTTCTTATATGAGTGATAGGTGTCTCTATAGGGATAAATGTCTAGCTATGCCCCACCCATTTAAAGCTATGCCCCACCCATTTAAAGCTAAGCTCCATCCACGCTTTGCCCGTGTTGGAATCAATCAGATCCTGAACTTCCAGAATCCCAATATCAAGGTAAATATACAGGTAAGCGGTGGAATCAGCTCCCAGTCAAATTAATTTTAAAATTGTCAACAGAATGTTTATTAACTAGTAAATCCATCAGACATACAAGTCAAACACCTGACGGACTATTCCTGCTTCATGACGGACTATTCCAGCTTCATGACGGACTATTCCCGCTTCATGGCGGACTATTTCCGCTTCATGACAGAGTATTCCCACTTCATGACGGACTATTCCCGCTTCATGACAGAGTATTCCAACTTCCTGACAGTGTATTCCAGCTTCATGGAGGACTATTTCCGCTGCATGATGGACTATTCCCGCTTCATGACAGACTATTCCCACTTCATGACGGACTATTCCCGCTTCATGACAGAGTATTCCAACTTCATGACGGCGTATTCCAGCTTCATGGCGGACTATTCCCACTTCATGGCGGACTATTCCCACTTCATGATTCTGTAAATTATGACTGTGACGTCAGCTTACATGTGACGTAATGGATTATGATATCATATACTTGAGTGACAGATCGGACTCATCCGTTTTGTTATGGGGGTGGGATGGGGGAACCAAGGAAATGAAGGTATCCACTCGGTCACTCCGAAATCTGGAGATCTGAATAACCGGCTTGGTTATATCATAACTTGTCTCTGCAGTGGTCTGGAGGAATCTCCATTTGCTGGGTGGAAGACCATTTTTGAAAGTTCACCGCACTGCAAATGGACACAGATCGGATCCCTCTATTCTTTTCAACGGAGAACATTTGAATGATTTGTTAAAAAACTTTTTAATTAAATAAAGCTTTTAAACAGTAAATGTGTGCATACAACATGAAACCAGCAGGCATTCTACTTATATGCTGTATACGTTAGAATTGAACCCGTTCACACTCACACTGCCCAAAAACACCTGCAGTCGTCTTGAGAAATGTACATTTGCAGAACATGAGAAGACGATGTTTGGAAATTGACCGCAGGAATGACTGACTCGATAAGGGAGCCAGTCATTTCTGTGGTCAATTTTCAAAAATAATCTACAAGTCTGTAAATGGACAGGAATTTAAGCGCTAAATGGTGAACTGCACTTTCAACTTTCATAATCGTCAATGTTTCTGTCATGCTCAGTGGTAAATTTCTATACAACTTTGCTTGATGCATCTGTGGAATGATACCTTATCTAATGAGCAATAAATCAAATAGCAGAACACAACTGCTCTACAAATGCCGGGCAGTTATTTACAAATTATAAACTACCGGTATTTAAAATCAATAGCAAATACAGTAAATATGAGAGGCTTTCAATTATAAATAAAAAACATAAAAAAATGAATCCCTCCTTTTGGAAGTACTGTTTCTTAATTTCGTTTGAAATTTGATGACTGAGAAAGGCTTTGAATGTCTCAATGCATAAAAAATTAACCCAAATACAGGCGAGTGGTATGAGTCTAGACAAGATCACCATTCAATGGTAAAATGACACATCTACAGGACAGCTCTGAAATAAGTTTCAAAAACAAAAACAAATGTTGCTAGGACATTTTCTGTTGAATATTTCGAACATAATTGGATTGGAAGATGTGGAAGACATTGCTGCCTTAGGAAACAATGTTTTCAAATCCTATTATGTTCAAAATATTCAACAGTATATTTTGTTTTGTAAACATTTAAAGTTATTTCTGAGGTGTACAGTATTCAGTAGTAATAAACAATGTCTGAGATTTTAAAATTATAATGAACACAATGTTGAAACATGTACTAATAATGTAATCATCAAGAATGTATAACTGTTTGCCGAGTAAATGGCTATTTGTATGCCAACAGAAGAATTTTGAAAATTTACTACTAGAATGACTGGTCTGATTATCACGCCAGTTATTCTAGTGTTACATTTTCAAAAACTTCAAACATTTTCTTTTTGCATATAAATGGGCATTTCCAAAGAGAACCTGCAGAGGCTGGTTTTGGAGCGCTTGACTAATAAAGGACTAAGCACCCACCCTATTGATCAAGTCACTATAGCCAAGTGGTCACTATAGACAGGTGATCGGGATACAGGACATAATATGCCTCATATAAATGGTGGTTCTGTAAGACAGTTGGTCTGTCAACCACTTCCTAAAGAACCACCAACTTTTGACTGATTCTTGAGCAGATTGTATACAGAAATGTTTATGGAATGAGTATTATAAGGTATAAATCTGTACGAAACTGACCAGTGGGCAGTCAGTGAAGACTGAAGATACAACCAGTGGACACAATGGTCAGGAATATAATTAAATTTCAAACTGACCAGTGGGCAGTCATTGAAGATACCAGTGAACACAAGTCAGGAATATAATTATATATCAAACTGACCAGTGGGCAGTCATCGAAGATACAACCAGTGAACACAATGGTCAGGAATATAATTATATATCAAACTGACCAGTGGGCAGTCATTGATGTTACAACCAGTGAACACAATGGCCAGGAATATAATTATATATTAAACTGACCAGTGGGCAGTCATTGATGTTACAACCATTGAACACAATGACCAGGAATATTATTATATATCATACTGACCAGTGGGCAGTAATTGAAGATACAACCAGTGAACACTGGTCAGGAATATAATTATATATCACTGACCAGTGGGCAGTCATTGATGTTACAACACAGTGGTGAGGAATATAATTATATCAAACTGACCAGTGGAGTGGGCAGTCATTGAAGATACAACCAGTCAAGAAAATAAAAAATTTTGCCCAGTCTGTCATGAAAACTACTTTCCCAGAAACTTGATGCGCTGCTTCGTTTATCCCGACACAAACCGAGGTGTCAGTCGAGTCTGGATGCTGGTGCTGTTTGTGCACTGAGGTGTCAGTCGAGTCTGGATGCAGATGTGCTGTTTGTGCACTGAGGTGTCAGTCGAGTCTGGATGCAGATGTGCTGTTTGTGCACTGAGGTGTCAGTCGAGTCTGGATGCAGATGTGCTGTTTGTGCACTGAGGTGTCAGTCGAGTTTGGATGCAGATGTGCTGTTTGTGCACTGAGGTGTCAGTCGAGTCTGGATGCAGATGTGCTGTTTGTGCACTGAGGTGTCAGTCGAGTTTGGATGCAGATGTGCTGTTTGTGCACTGAGGTGTCAGTCGAGTCTGGATGCAGATGTGCTGTTTGTGCACCGAGGTGTCAGTCGAGTCTGGATGCCGATGTGCTGTTTGTGCACTGAGGTGTCAGTCGAGTCTGGATGCAGATGTGCTGTTTGTGCACTGAGGTGTCAGTCGAGTCTGGATGCAGATGTGCTGTTTGTGCACTGAGGTGTCAGTCGAGTCTGGATGCAGATGTGCTGTTTGTGCACTGAGGTGTCAGTTGAGTCTGGATGCTGGTGCTGTTTGTGCACTGAGGTGTCAGTCGAGTCTGGATGCAGATGTGCTGTTTGTGCACTGAGGTGTCAGTCGAGTCTGGATGCAGATGTGCTGTTTGCGCACCGAGGTGTCAGTTGAGTCTGGATGCTGGTGCTGTTTGTGCACTGAGGTGTCAGTCGAGTCTGGATGCAGATGTGCTGTTTGTGCACTGAGGTGTCAGTCGAGTCTGGATGCAGATGTGCTGTTTGTGCACCGAGGTGTCAGTCGAGTCTGGATGCAGATGTGCTGTTTGTGCACTGAGGTGTCAGTCGAGTCTGGATGCAGATGTGCTGTTTGTGCACTGAGGTGTCAGTCGAGTCTGGATGCCGATGTGCTGTTTGTGCACCGAGGTGTCAGTCGAGTCTGGATGCTGGTGCTGTTTGTGCAGTCCTTTTATACTTTTTGTCTACACCAGATGTAGCTGATTGGTTGCGTACTTGTACCCATTTGTACATGTTCCTGTCCTCGCTTGTTGGGGTAGGTTTTATTGTTCTCATTCTTGTGTACCCGGTTTATTGTATAGTTTGTACCCGGCTGTGGGGTAACATTAATAGTTGTTAGTCTCATGTACCCGGTTGAGTGTGTACTCATCCAAATGTACCCATTTGTACGTGTTTATGTCTTGAGAAATGTCCATTTGCTGGCCAACACTATTAGAAATGTTAGCTCGGTTATTGACTGTGTCATTCCAGTGGTAAACTTTCAGAAATTGATTTCTCTTGGTTTGCAAAGTGACATCTGCTAAGCACAAACTTTGATTTTCTTGACAGATGTTGCCCATTAACCATTTAATGGACAAATTTGGTCCAAATAGTTTAACTATATTCTTTGGAATGTCCATTTACAGGTCAAAAGAATATAATTTTTGAAAATTAATCACTGGAATGACTGGCTCGGTAATCGAGCCAGTCATTCCAGTGGTAAATTTTCAAAAATTATATTCTCTTGGCATGTAAATGGACATCCTACAGGACCATAGCAGAAGCCAATTTTGGCCGGGATGACCATTATATGATTAACCATCCTTACTAAGCATGGGGCGTCTTATCTTCAGTCCTCCCGCTCCTGTACAAGCACAGTCTATAATATCATACGACACATTTAAAAAATATTAATAAATGTTTTTGTGCAAAGTTTGTTGTTACTCAGATTCAATTTAGTGAACCAGAAATAATGTTTGACAAATGGAAACAGACAAACAGATGTATATTTCAATTATTTTAATATTAAAGAATGCCATTTTTAGGAAATCTGAGGGCATTGAAGGCAGATATAAAAGCTATTGGTGATTACCATGACAGGTTGACTAACATTTGTTGCAGCCTAAGGTGTGGGGGGGGGGAAGCTGAGGCAGCAACAACTTTCAATCAAACTGTTTTCTGAACAATCAGTAGGATTAATCCTTTAGTGGTCAAGCTAGTCTTGAGAAATTTCCATCTACAGGCCGAGAAGACGATTTTTGAGAAGTTATGACTTGGATGACTGATTTGATACCCAAACCAATCATTCCAGTTGTTAATTTTCAAGTCGCCATTTTTTGGCCTGCAAATACAGATTTACGATGGAATTTTTAAAGATTTTTGTTTCAAATCTTGACCATTAAGGAGTTAAGTAAAGAACATGATAAGCATTGCTTTCAACACACAGGATGAAATGTGTTACCATGGAAATAATGATCCTGCCAGCAGAACATTGACTGCTACCCTCAAACTAACAAACTAAACATTTAAGTTTTTAAAATGTACATGGAGATTTAACAGTGATCTTAAATTTAATTATTTGACTTCTCAGATTCTAAATTATGCAAATTCAAACCCAAGGCCATATTATATATACATAATAAATAATATTTGTTGTCACCATGCATATATGTATTTATTTACACAAAAATGTCAATTTTACGACACTTGATAAGTAAAATCTTTTCTACATATATGTAATATATTCTTTGAAAATTTAATTTCTACAAAATTTTAATTATTTTAAATGACATGATATTTTCTTTGAGTAAAATACTTATTTAATCATAGGCTTGAAAATGGTTGAGTGACATTAACATTTCAAACTAGGAGGACTGTGTCCCTCATATTGAGCCCTTTAGTTTGCCACCATATCTGGTGGTGTCGCAATATCAGAATGGATCATTCCAGTTTATGCTCCGCCAATCTCCACATCTCGTTCAATTTGGGATCGATCGATCGCTGAACTCCTTGAATATCAATCTCCACAAAACTATGTAGGTAAACTGTTGAATATTTTGAAATTAATTTGACTGGGTGATGTTGCTGCCTATGATAATGTTTATTAAATAATAAAGACATACAATTTGTACAACGTATCAGACTATTAAGCGTTTAAGACAGACTAAATCGAGTCATTCATGATGTAATTGATTGTGTCATTCTACACGTCACGTAGTTCATTATGACATCACATGATGGATGGATAAACTGGAAAGGTCCATTGCTACGGGATGCTATCATATATGTGGTATGGCATGGTATAAACATAGGGCCAGGCGCTTTATTGAGATTGGATAGGCCACGTAAAAACATGGAGAAAATTTAAAATCATTTTCATTATGATGCAAACTGGACGCAATGTTGGTAAACAACGAGTTTTATTGACATTAAATAAGCCCTTGATGAATTAAATGTCCATTCAAAAAACTTAACATTTACTTAATTCTTGGTGCAAAATAACCCGAAGTCCATAGCATGTAAATAATACTGATTAGGAGAGAGACATGATTCAATGCTAGCATAGAACAAAGCCATAACCCTCTAACCCTCATATCAGTCTGCAGTGGTCTTGAAAAATATCAAATGAACACAAGACATCTTAATCCTTTAACACTCGTATCAGCCAAAAGCAGCCTCTACAGGGGTCTTGAGAAATGTCCATTTGCAGATCAAGAAGACTATTTTTTTGAAAACGTAACACTGGAATGATTGGCTCGATAACCGCGCCAGTCATTGCAGTGGTAAATTGTCAAAAATAGTCTTCTCTTGGTCTGCAAATAGATATTTTCAATGAGATATTTGAAATTTTCATGAACAAATTTGAGAATCAAAGGGTTAAACTCCAGGCTGGTTTTGACCCATCTGACCATTAACACTTTAAGCCTTGATTTTGTTCAAGAAAATTTCAATTTGCAGACTAAGAGACTATTTTTTGGAAATTTACCACTGGAATGATTGGCTCGGTTATCGAGCCAGTCATTCCAGTGGTAAATTTTCAAAACTGGTCTTCTCCTGGTCTGCAAATTGGACATTTCTCAAGAGCACTGTAGAAGTTGTTTTTGTCTGATATGAGTGTTAAAGGGTTAAAATTAAGGGGGAGGTAACCCTGACAGAAACCTCGAGTGCTGAAGACAGGTTCCAGGCCGCACGGCGCACTCTAATAAACCATGGATCCACGCACTTAACGCTTATGATCATGTCAATAGTCACTTACAGGACTGGCGGTATGATCAGCGAACGAAAAGAAGAAGGGCTAAAATTGCTTTAACAAATGTTTCATTCAACTTCCACAGATACCTGTGAACAAGATAACTGATTAACAAATAAATACTAACAAATATTAAAACAAAACAGTATAATTCATTAGCACTCAAATTTGCCACAGAAAATAACATTAGGCTACACAGAGCAAGCAATTCACCTGCGATGACGAAAACAGTATTTTTGAAAATTTAATATTGATAGGACTGGCTTTATTGATGACAGTTATATCAGATAAAATCACTCGAAAATACATTTCCAGGTGTCTGATAAGTAGTCCTTATCTGAATCACTGAAGGAAGTGATCTTTCTTGATGTGCTGTAACAAGATAACATTAACGAAAACACATGAATATGAACATGTCGAAATTAATCATACGAGTCATTAACTCTCAAACAAGAAAGATCTCCTTTAAATGAAATTTTCTATAGAAAAAAAATCTATAATTAAACAGACAGCGTCTCGCATATCTAGTTCAATTGTTTCCCTGCGCATCACTCCTCATATGCTATTTTTGGCTTGTTATTGCATGGCATCGTAGAGGTAATGGTATGGTATGGCTTGATGTCTATGCCCAACGGAAGATGTGCGCATAGCTATCAAGCTCTGAGTATTATGCAAAATCATAATGAATATGACTGACCACTTGATACAGGTGGATCGTGAAACGGCAAATTACACGGCACAGCAAGATGCTCATGGTATTGCACAGCAAGAATATTGCCTGAAAACCAAACCCTAACGTGCCTAAAGCGTAGCTACAAGCACCTTTTGTTATGATGTAGAATGGAAGAAATCATTGTATACTGAACAAATTTGTAAAGTTTAATTAAAATTGGATGATCCCTTGGTGAAGTTAATGTCAATTGTAAACCTGACATTCAACCTAATTCCTGGATGAACTATCTGCCTGCTGAATTTCTGCTAAGCCACCAACACCTTTCAGTCAAATTGTTTTCAAAGTATTCAGCGCATCCAGAGTTATACATCATGGAAAGCATTGTCTGCTGGCTTTGAACAGTGAGACAGTTAAGCATGAGTTAACCCCTTCAAGATGAAACCGACCAAGACCGGCCTCTGCAGGGGTCTTGAGAAATGGCCATTTGCAGGCCAAGAGAAGATGATTTTTGAAAGTTTATCACTGGAATCGAGCCAGTCATTTCAGTGGTAAAATTTCAAAAATAGTCTTCTCTTGGCCTGCAAATGGACATTCAATATGTAAATATTTTAATTTTTTGAACAAATTTAGTCATTAAAGGGTTAAAGTCCAACTCCTGACAAAATTTGAACAAAAGTTAATTGTTATTATATTAATTAATTAATCCTATAGATTGACTGAAATCTGCTGAGGCCTTGGTGATGTCAATCTGATGCAGCATTGATGGCATAAACATCCATTGAAGAACTAACATTCCCCGCCATTCTTGTTATAAACTATGCTAAAAGACAAACGCGTTGACGCACCCACAAAATTGTCGAAAAAAGTCAAAATTAGCCTTATTATGATGCAATGACTGTAAACATTAAAAATCAAGTTTACTTGAAATCAGATGAGACCTTATTAGAGAATCACATGTCCACTGAAAACTAACATTCTATGGAAATTGTTTCAGAAATCAGCCAAAAATAAGCAGAATTCAAACTACAGCAAAGAATGGAAAACATGACATTATGATGCAGACTGGATGCAAGCAAAGCCCTAATAAAGTTATTGAAATTCTCTAAGCTCTTGGAGGAATTAAATGATCGTTGAAATACTTTAACACGCTAATGGTCATATTGGCCAAAACCGACTTTGCTATGGTCTTGTGGAATATCCATTTACAGGTCAAGAAAATAATTTTTGAAAATTTACCACTGGAATGACTGGCTCGTCGAGCCAGTCATTCCAGTGATAAATTTATAAAAATTGCATTCTCTTGGCCTGTAAATGGACATACAATAAGAAAATATAAAAAATTTCTTGACCAAATTTTACCATTAAAGGGTTAACATTCTTCCTAATATTCCGCTCGGACACCATCCAGATCACCATGTGGACTTTCTCCACTTCTTGAACGACTCGACAAAAATGTACACGGAGTGCTCTAGATTATATTCTAAAACATGTCCCTTGAAACAGGGAGATGATATATGTTGCACGAAAACATAATGGCAAGAAACGGTCGCATGTATTTTATATTGTCTTGAGCAAAAATTAAACATGGTCAGCTAAGACAATCAACAAAAGAACGTGAAAGGCACACATTACTTTTAGATCTAGGCTTAACTCTTACCACCCTGATGTCAAAACTTTTAAATTTTAAATTTAAAGATGCATATTCACAGCAGAATGGTTCAAAATAAAAGTTAAAATTATATACATTTAGAGGCTTAAATTGTGTGCCTAGATGTAATGAAACGAAATAAATCTTAGCATATGATGATTTCATTCCGTATAAATTAATATAATTTTTAAAGTTGTCAAATTGAATTAGAGGCACCAGTCCCTAATTCAAATTTACAACAAAACCGATATGTATTTATATGGAATGAAATCCTCATATGCAAAGATTTACTTCATTTCATTAGATTGAGGTACACAATTTAAGCCTCTAAACGTATATAATTTCATTTTTAGGCATTTTGGTGTGAATATGCACCTTTAAATTAAAAGATGAACTGGTGTTCATTTTTCAACAAATTTGGTGGAAGATGGTGCTGTCTACGACAGCAACATTGTCCACCAAAATTGTTGAGAAATGTACACCAGATTCTTTGCCTTCGAAACAATAAAAAATAGAATTTTGACGTCAGAGTATCAAGGGTTAATGGAGTGATCAAATCTGTCACACAAGTATATGACATCATAATCAATTAGTATATGACATCATAATCAATTAGTATATGACATCATAATCAATTAGTATATGACATCATAATCAATTAGTATATGACATCATAATCAATTAGTACATGACATCATAATCAATTAGTATATGACATCATAATCAATTAGTACATGACATCATAATCAATTAGTATATGACATCATAATCAATTAGTACATGACATCATAATCAATTAGTACATGACATCATAATCAATTAGTATGACATCATAATCAATTAGTATATGACATCATAATCAATTAGTACATAACATAATCAATTAGTACATGGCATCATAATCAATTAGTATATGACATCAAAATCAATTAGTATATGACATCATAATCAATTAGTACATGACATCATAATCAATTAGTATATGACATCATAATCAATTAGTACATGACACCATAATCAATTAGTATATGACATCATAATCAATTAGTACCTGACATCATAATCAATTAGTATTTGACATCATAATCAATTAGTACATGACATCATAATCAATTAGTACATGACATCATAATCAATTAGTACATGACATCATAATCAATTAGTATATGACAGCATAATCAATTAGTATGACATCATAATCAATTAGTATATGACAGCATAATCAATTAGTATGACGACATAATCAATTAGTATAAGACAGCATAATCAATTAGTATATGGCATCATAATCAATTAGTATGACATCATAATCAATTAGTATATGACCTCATAATCAATTAGTATATGACATCATAATCAATTAGTATATGACATCATAATCAATTATGTCACATATAGGCTGATGTCATAATCAAAATACGTAATGAATGACGCATCTAGCTCCATCATGAACATTTTAGAGTCAGTCAAGTGTAAGATTTGTTGTATGTCTTTGATGGATTACTATTTCAAAAATATTCTGTTGAATATTTTGATACTAATTTTACTTGAAAATGGGATTCTAAGAATTCAGCGTTCAAAGTATATAAATTGATTCCAACACGCGCAAAGCATGGGCGGAGCTTAACTAGAAATGGACAGAGCTTAGCTAGAAATGGGCGGATCCTAGCTAGAAATGGGCGGAGCTTAGCTAGAAATGGGCGGAGCTTAGCTAGAAATGGGTGGAGCTTAGCTAGAAATGGGTGTAGCTTAGCTAGAAATGGGCGGAGCTAAGCTAGAAATGGGCAGAGCTAAGCTAGAAATGGGTGGGGCATAGATAGAAATGGGTGGGGCATAGATAGAAATGAATTCCTATATTATACCCAAAAACTATCAAGTATTGACGCATTCAACATCTGTTTATGCAACCATACAATTTAAATATGGACAAGTGACATTAACGTTTCAAACAAATTAACAAAGTAAAATTATTTTGGATTTAATTTTGGCAGGAATTAGCTCCCCTTGCCCACAAAATGCCAATGCAAGGTCAAAATTTGGAACATTGTTAGCCAGCTGCGAACTACGTTGATTCGTGCAGAGAAATTATAAAATCTCATAAAAACATGTCTATAACAGCCAAAACCCGCATTTTCACTTTCAAATTTCAATGGCCGATACCCGGCTTATTAGACCTCGGATCTGAAAAATAACCCCATGTTCGGAGTGTAGTTGTCTTTGGCGCATCCATTCAGCACTTTACGGAATCGAAATCGGCCCATCAGTTCTCGAAATATTCGAAAAACTATAAAACTAAATTTTCAAAAATTGTGAAAAATGGGGTCGAGCAGCTGAAAAAAGTTCCTGAGCCATTTCGTTCAAATATCGCAGATTATTATAATTACTCAGGATCTTTCTTATTATTCTCCGATCGACTTGAAATTTGGTCAACCGCTACATCATTGCCTTGATTGTGCACTGCCTCATAAATTTAAAGTTGATCCATCCAATGGACGGATGCTGGACAACGGATGGTCGACATGGCATAAGCTCACTTGTCCATTCTGGCCAGGTGAGCTAATAACAATGATAATTGAGTCATTGGGGTGAACAACTAAGAAAAACCATATATTCTAGGAATGCTACAAATTTATAAAATATGCCCAATTCCAATACAATTCAATGAGAGGGGGCACAAATATCATGACATTGGCACTCCACCCCAATTTGACATTCTATTGTCACCAAGGGGACACAATCATCACACATATATTAGTTAATGAGAGCATTTCATATCTCAAAATCATCTCTGTTATTCTGTTTCACCTACCATTCAGTAGAGAGTTGTCGTAAATATCATGCATCAAAATTACCCATGCTATTTGGACTGCTCCATATTGTCAACCAATTGTCACTAAGGTAACTAAATCCCCAGAGTTCTGATTCACATCCAATTCAATAAACTCACCCACCATAACAGAGTTATGTTAGTAAGAGAATTCCACATCCCAGAACTATATATGATATTCTGTTTCTGATACCATTCATTACTGGGAAATGGCACAAATACCATTGCTCAAACTTATCAATGCCATCTGGGTTCAACCCCACCCACCTCCCCTAAATCATACGGAGAGGTTACAGATGATTTCATATTTTATGACCATCAATGGCATTCTGTTTCCCATACCATTCAAAATTACTCAGGATGTTTAGATCCCTCCCACAATTTGGCATCCTATTGCCATTAAGGTGACAAAATCATACAGAGAGACGGTAGGGAGACCATTTAATATGCTACTCTTGTCAAAACAGCTTCAGCATGCAGATTTACAGTTGCTTGCAACTGTACCTTCTAGTTATTATTATTATTATTATTATTATTATTATTTCACAAATATTAATTATTCTGCTCCACTACTTCACATAATTATTCACTGATTAATATTACACAAATCTGATGTAAAAAATATTTATACAAAAACAGTACGAGCAAAGGTGAAATTTTAGCGTCGAATAATCATTTGGAAATGTTTTTTGAATATGTAAATTTTACATTTAAATACTTACTATATTGTAATTCTACATATAATATATTAAACTATTGCTACCAACAACTTTAAACTACTGTGCTGCTTTGTATGTAACATGCAATACCCTTAGCCAGAAATGTATATATAGTGTTAGCTCTCCGACTGCTGCAAGCCACCAGATAATAATTTCAATGCGCAATAACTCTAGACCTGCTTAATATCTTGAAAACAATTTGACTGAAAGTTGTTGGTGGTTTAGCCACCAACAACTTTCAGTCAAGTTGTTTTCAAAATATTCACCATATCCGGAGTTAAGCCCCATGGAAAATGTAGTCTGCAGAAATTCAGCAGATGGTCAGTTAAGAGAATCTATTAATTTATAAATCTACAAATCAATATGAAACTGCAAATGTAAATTACTTGCGAGAAATAATCTAAAATACTGTGTAAACATTCCGTTTCAAAAGGCAGATATTTCAAATTCTTTACAATGCGACCAATACTCTGTTGCATATTTCGGAATTATTCAGTGAAATTAGTTTCAAAATATCCAACAGCTTTACTCGTATGATTGCTTTAAATTTTAGGTGCTGACATCTTATTAAACGGTAACGTATGAATTTGGCGAGCATGTTTAATAAAATGTTTTTAGTTCATTTTAAATAAAGAATGAAAAAAATGTCTTATTTTTTATATTTTGTTGAATTTGTGCTACATATTATCTGAAAATTCTAACATGACTGTGTACTTTTCTACGTCATAGCAATATCTACTCTAGTTTCATTCAAGCCATTTACTGGTCAAGCCATCTATAACCAGCCTCTGCAATGGGCTTGAGGAATGTCCATTTATTTGAAAGCTAAGAGAATACTATTTTTGAAAATTTACCAGTGAAATGACTGGTTTCGATAACGGATGAATGTATGGATGGAGCCAGAAAATAATCGACTTCCTCGTAACAATTATCAAGCTAGCTATGAAGTCTCAGCAGCATACTCCAAAGCATTTTTTACACATTTAGATGCAAAGTTATGCACAGAAAAGCAAACATCTGCACAGATGGTCAGCAAGATGAAAGTATGGATGGGCCCTAAAGAATAATTACGGTCATGGTTAACTACCCATGAAGTTTCATCAGTACACTACCTTTAGACGTTAAGGTATCAAGTTAAAACGATGGATGGAAGCAAAAACATAATCGTTCTCGTTCCCAACATGTGGAAATAATAATGCACCAAATGTAGGTTTTATGTCTCGCTACAATAATTTCAATGAGGAAAAACTCTTGACTTGCTGAATATTTTGAAAACAATTTGACTGAAAGTTGTTGGTGGCTTGTTCAGAGATATAACCATTGGAATATGCCGTCTGCAAAAACTCAGCAGGCAGAGGGCTAAGCATAAAATAAGTTCCCCCTTAATTGAACAGATTTTTCTATGATGTTATCGAAAACAACCGAGATAGCCAGCTTAGGATATAGATGGCAATTATATTTATAATAATAACGTATTCAAATTTTTACACGTATGACGAAATAAATAAAAATAGGAACAATAATAATTTAATAATCTCATTGGCTGAATATGTAATGTAGAACTGTTCTTATATAAATATACTATTAGAAAATATGAGAAGGGTTTTCAGTCTATTAGTTATGATAGGGTTAAATGAGTTTAATATTAATGCAAATTTTAGTCTGACAAGTCTATTTTTCAAATCGAAATGAATATAAAAACCTGTTGAATTGTTTACAATCAGACAAGATAGAGCAGAAGTTTAATCTTTTGACACGTTTAATGGTTAAGCGGGCCAAAACCCGGCATTTGCAGTGGTCTTGAGGAATTTCCATTTACAGGTGGACCGGCCAAGAGACTATTATAGAAAATTTTACGGCTTTGAATGACTGGCTCGATAACCAAGCCAGACATTCCAGTGATACATTTTCTAAATTAGTCTTTTCTTGGCCAGTAAGTAGACAATCAATTTTCTTGACCGATCTTAAAACGGTTAACCCTTTTATCGACAAATCCCTGAAAAAGTAAATTCTTTACGAGACAAATCTTATTCTGTTGATTATTTTGAAATTAATTTGACTGGAAGTCATTGCTACCTTAGGCAGAAATGACTTCCAGTTAAATTAATTTCAAAATATTCAACAGTTTTCCTGCTTGGTTGCCTTGAAAATGAGATATAGCGAATTCATCAGTGAAAGGGTTAACTAATGATTAAATGACAGCAATGATTATATGACACAGAAAATGTACTCTTACAGAGTGATAGGACAGTCATGTAGTTCATATTACAGTTAAACCGGTATTAAACACTTTAATTCACAAGATTGGAAGAGAAAATTGAAATTTTTGTTTAATCAATGTCCATTCACAGGCTAAGAGAAGACTATTTAAAAAAGATTTACCACCGAAATGACTGCCTCGGTTATCGAGCCAGTCATCCTGGCGGTAAAATAGCAAAGATAGGCTTTTCTTGGGCTGCAAATTAACTGTTCTTGGGACCTCTGTAACAGCCGGTTTTGGTTCACTGTTTGAAGGTTAAACAGCCACATAATGGAGCCCCAATAATTGACCTCTAAACCCAGATGGTCTATTAATCCAGGTTATTATTTATTGGGTGACAAGATGGTAGATCTGTAAGACCACTGCTTGCAGCCAGAACGCAGGTGATCGTTTGAGCAGGTTTAACTGCATAGCACAATGCATCGGTTATTGTTGTTTGCAACTGCTGCGCTTTTTCTCCACCGGACGTGGTAAAGGCGGACGCTGTGTTTGTTGTGGCACTGGTTTTGTTTTTCTGGCTGGTCGGTCAAGCGTCGTCCGCTTCTGACCTTGTACAGGTTGCCAGGATTCATCCATAACATCCTCTTCGTCACTGATGTTACCTTGGATTGGAAGAAAAGAATTAAGACTGTTAACATAGATCACTCACTTAATGGTCAAGCCTGCCAAAACTGACCTCTGCAATGGACATGAGGCAGGTTTATTTGCAAGCCAAGAGAAGACTACTTCTGCTTATTAAACCGGTCATTTCAGTGGTAAATTTTCAAAAATAGTCTGTCTTTTTGACATTCCTTATTAAGAGCATTTTAGAAGACTTTTTTAGTGGGCTTGACCATTAAAGGACTAAGCCATGTTAAACACACATATGCTATGGTCAAGAAAAAGTGAATTATGCTTAATCAATGTCCATTGCAAGGCCAGAACATTATTATTTTAATTTTACCAGCGGAATAACTGGCTCGGTTACCAGTGGTAAAGTTCCAAAAATTGTCTTCTGTTGACCTACAAATGTGCATTGCCCAAGACGATTGCGGAGGCCAGCAGATATGTGGTTCTGTTGCTACGCTTAGTTTCATGCACAGTGATGTATTTGCAAAATTAGAACTGAATCCATACAGACTAATTGAAGTTATTGAGCGGAAATGAAATATTGTATGCTTTTTCCAGAAATCAAGGGTGATTACTGCAGGATTTCGGCCAAATGCAATCCCAGCCACAGCCTCCTTCAGATGGATAGCTTTCCAAATTTTGAACTGAATAGATGCAAGCTAATTGAAGTTATTTTAGTTGTTTTTTTCATGAAATCATTTGAGAAAGATTAATTTTACTGTTGATTACAAACAGTCATGGTCTCAGGAAGAATGATCAGATGTATTCGAAAATTTGAACTGAATCTATGCGGCATAACTGGTTATCGAGCGAAGAACAAATATTTTCAGCTTTTTCAAGAAATCAAGGTGGATAACGCTGGTGATCACGTCCGCATTTCTGTCAAACGCAATCGTTGTCATGGTCACATGCAGCGGGATGTGTTTCCCAATTAAAATACACATGCAGGCTAACCGAGGTTATCAAGTGGAAACTAAATATTGACGTACAGATAGACGGATGCATGGACGAGGCCCATTTCCATAGTCCCAGTCGACTAGGTCGGGGGAATAATTACTTCTGGTCAGTAGTGGTCAGTGGAATTTTCTTAGTCTCCTCATTACATTAGGAACATCTTAATCCTTTAATGGTCAGGCCGGCCAAAACTGACCTCTGCAGTGATCTTGATGAATGTCAATTGGCAGGCCAAGAGAATACTATTTAAAAAAATTTCCCAGTAGAATTACTGCCTCAATAGCACTTAGCAAAGGTAGTGTGAAAAATTGTCTTCTCATGGCTTACAAATCGGAGAATTTCAATACGCAAATATTGAACTATTCTTGAGCAATGTCGAGCATTAAAGAATCAATGATACGTTATCTAGGTATGAATATTTCACCTGATTGCTGCACAGCGACAGGATTCCATTGTCCTCGCGGCCGCCGCAGACTCCCACGTACACTCGGATCCCATTCCAAGTCTGAATTATCTAAACATGAAAGCAGTATATATTTATATCACATGCATCAGACACAGTACAGATTATAAATAAACTAGTGTTACAAATTAAAACTCAAATATTTTAGGTAGTATTCTGTTGAATATTTTGAACATAATTGGATTGGAAAACATTGCTGCCACTTCGGTAACATGGTTTCCAATGCAAAATATTTAACGGCATGATTTATTTAGTTTTGGAAACATGTTAACTTATTTATGAGCTGTACTGTAAATGTTGTGATATAACATTCTAGCGTGTATGTAAATGTTGTGATATAACATCCTAGCGTGTATGTAAATGTTGTGATATAACATTCTAGCGTGTACTGTAAATGTTGTGATATAACATTCTAGCGTGTACTGTAAATGTTGTGATATAACATTCTAGCGTGTATGTAAATGTTGTGATATAACATTCTAGCGTGTATGTAAATGTTGTGATATAACATTCTAGCATGTATGTAAATGTTGTGATATAACATTCTAGCGTGTATGTAAATGTTGTGATATAACATTCTAGCGTGTATGTAAATGTTGTGATATAACATTCTAGCGTGTATGTAAATGTTGTGATATAACATTCTAGCATGTACTGTAAATGTTGTGATATAACATTCTAGCGTGTACTGTAAATGTTGTGATATAACAATCTAGCGTGTATGTAAATGTTGTGATATAACATTCTAGCGTGTATGTAAATGTTGTGATATAACATTCTAGCATGTACTGTAAATGTTGTGATATAACATTCTAGCGTGCATGTAAATGTTGTGATATAACAATCTAGCGTGTATGTAAATGTTTTGATATAACATTTCTAGCGTGTATGTAAATGTTGTGATATAACATTCTAGCGTGTACTGTAAATGTTGTGATATAACATTCTAGCGTGCATGTAAATGTTGTGATATAACATTCTAGCGTGTATGTAAATGTTTTGATATAACATTTCTAGCGTGTACTGTAAATGTTGTGATATAACATTCTAGCGTGTACTGTAAATGTTGTGATATAACATTCTAGCGTGTATGTAAATGTTGTGATATAACATTCTAGCGTGTATGTAAATGTTGTGATATAACATTCTAGCGTGTACTGTAAATGTTGTGATATAACATTCTAGCGTGCATGTAAATGTTGTGATATAACATTCTAGCGTGTATGTAAATGTTGTGATATAACATTCTAGCGTGTATGTAAATGTTGTGATATAACATTCTAGCGTGTACTGTAAATGTTGTGATATAACATTCTAGCGTGTATGTAAATGTTGTGATATAACATTCTAGCGTGTATGTAAATGTTGTGATATAACATTCTAGCGTGTATGTAAATGTTGTGATATAACATTCTAGCGTGTATGTAAATGTATACATTCACACATTGTGATATAACATTCTAGCGTGTATGTAAATGTATACATTCACACATTGTGATATAACATTCTAGCGTGTATGTAAATGTATACATTCACACATTGTGATATAACATTCTAGCATGTATGTAAATGTATACATTCACACATTGTGATATAACATTCTAGCGTGTATGTAAATGTATACATTCACACATTGTGATATAACATTCTAGCGTGTATGTAAATGTATACATTCACACATTGTGATATAACATTCTAGCGTGTATGTAAATGTATACATTCACACATTGTGATATAACATTCTAGCGTGTATGTAAATGTATACATTCACACATTGTGATATAACATTCTAGCGTGTATGTAAATGTATACATTCACACATTGTGATATAACATTCTAGCGTGTATGTAAATTAGCTTGATCGATACTTCATGAACGGACCCCAAAATAGTTCAGAAATTAAACCTGGACAGAATTTAAGAAAGATATATTTTAATATCTCACGTTTCTGGTGGGAGATTGGCTATAGTCATGCACTGACACATCACATTCATAGTACATTGATACAAGCTTATTTTTATTACTAAAGCTAACATAAGCCAGCCCACAATATAGAAGGTGAGATTTGCTCTGTACGTTGACAAAAATCGTGGTATTTTGCATTAAAAGACCATTTTCACCCACATTGTTTTACCCATACAGGTGAATTCTTTAAAAGGCACATCTGCATATCATAACTGAAGCATAAACCAAGTTTCATTAAATTATTTTAAGCAATTTTGTATGATATGGTGTTTACAAGGAAATTGACAAAAATTGTGAGTTTTTGCATCAACAAGCCCATTTTCACGCGACTTGTTGGCCCTATGAAGGTGAATCCTTCAAAAGGCACATCTACCCATTATAAAGACGCCACCTGAGAAGTCTCATTAAATTATTTTAAGCGTTTCTGTATGATATGGTGTTTACGAGGAAATTGACAGAAATCATGGGTTTCAGCCAAAATATTGGCCCTCTAAAGGTGAATTCTTCAAAAGGCACATCTGCATATCATACCTGAGGCACACACTAAGTTTCAATAAAATATCTGAAGCGATTCTGTATGATATGCCGTTTATAAGATATTTTGGATGGACGGAGAGAAAGACAGACAAAGACAGACACCGTCCGACCGAGGCACACAGACAGACAGACAGTGATTACTATAGGTCTTCCACACTTTCCAGGTGCGGGTCCCTAATACCATGATGTTATCTTCCAAGAAATAGCAGACAAGCCTTTAATTCTTCCCTGATCTTTCAGTATCCTGTACTAGGGTACGACTGTGATCCAGGCATCATAGCGTGACTGTCCTGGATATCTGTGACATGTATGTTATATTTTACCTGTACTTGGGTATGACTGATCCAGGCATCATAGCGTGACTGGCCTGGATATCTGTGACATGGATGTTATATTTTACCTGTACTTGGGTACGACTGTGATCCAGGCATCATAGCGTGACTGGCCTGGATATCTGTGACATGTATGTTATATTTTACCTGTACTTGGGTACGACTGTGATCCAGGCATCATAGCGTGACTGGCCTGGATATCTGTGACATGTATGTTATATTTTACCTGTACTTGGGTACGACTGTGATCCAGGCATCATAGCGTGACTGACCTGGATATCTGTGACATGTATGTTATATTTTACCTGTACTTGGGTACGACTGTGATGCAGGCAACATAGTGTGACTGTCCTGAATCTCAGCTTCATGTTGGATTTGTTGCTGTTCTAGTTCACGTTGACGACGCTTATATGTCGGATCAATCGCCATGGCAATATTAAATGTAGTGCTTCCGTTACTGTTTGATAACGAATCGGGACTCATTTCAGCAGAGTGGCCAGATCTAGAATGAAAATATAGGCTTACAACACCATTCTTATGCAGCCACCTTATAGAGCCTCAGTAAACCCTGTCTTAAGTCACCACCTTATGGAACCACAGTAAACCCTGTCTTAAGTCACCACCTTATGGAGCCACAGTAAAACCTATCTTACGTCACCACCTTATGGAACCACAGTAAACCCTGTCTTAAGTCACCACCTTATGGAGCCACAGTAAAACCTATCTTAAGTCACCACCTTATGGAACCACATCAACCCATGTCTTATGTAACCACCTTACAGAGCCACAGTAAAACCTGTCTTAAGTCACCACCTTATGGAACCACAGCAAACCATGTCTTAAGTCACCACCTTATGGAACCACAGTACACCATGTCTTAAGTCACCACCTTGTGGCACCACAGTAAACCATGTCTTAAGTCACCACCTTATGGAACCACAGTAAAACCTGTCTTAAGTCACCACATTATGGAACCACAGCAAACCCTGTCTTAAGTCACCACCTTATGGAACCACAGCAAACCATGTCTTAAGTCACCATCTTATGGAACCACATTAAACCTTGTCTTAAGTCACCACATTATGGAACCACAGCAAACCCTGTCTTAAGTCACCACCTTATAGAGCCACAGTAGAACCTGTTTTATGTCACCACCTTATGGAACCACAGTAAACCGTCTTAAGTCACCACCTTATAGAGATAGAACAAGAGGCCCAAGGACCTGTGGCACTCACCTGGCCCATTAGCATTTGAACTATTTGCATTTAAATAGATATGATGGATAATTTTCGGAAAACCCAACAGGGCCACCCAATAAAATGACCAATCAAAATTCTGAATAGAATTTCTTCAGTCTACCATGATAGGGTTACTCTAGCCAAATTTGGTTGAAATATGTCAAGCGACTAAGGAGAAGCAACGTTTTGACAATTTCTGGTAAATTTGTCAGAAAATCTAAGATTTTCGCCCAAAGAATTGATCACTCAAAATTCTGAATACAGTTTCGAGAGCCTACCATCATAGAATCCATCTAATGAAATTTGGTTGAAATATGTCAAGCAGCTGAGGCGTAGCAATTTCACAATTTCCGGTAAATTTTTCATAAAATTTAAGATTTCCCTCCAAAATATTTACCAATCAAAATTATGAATGGAAGATCTAGAGCCTATGGCCACAGGATCCGCTCAGCCAAATTTGGTTAAAGCCGATCAAGATGCTAACGAGAAGCAATTTGACAATTTCCAGTACATTTAAAATAAAATCTAAGATTTCACCCAAAAAAATTGACGAATCCAAATTCTGTATGGAAGTTCTAGAGCTGGGTTATATGTGAAGAGATCTGTTTATTTATTTATGGAAATATTTCTAAATTAGAATTGATTTAACCATTTAATGGCTTCTGCAGTGGTCATGAGAAATGCACATCTACAATCCAAGAGGCAGCAATTTTTTTTGCAAATTTACTACGGGAACGGCTGGCTTAGTTTGATCAGCAAAATGGAGATACAGATAAGCAAAAACATTAAATCATTAAGGCGGATGGAAAATGACATTTCCTCATCAGTATTATCCAAGATACCCACTATGAGGATTGTTGTTTTGTCTATATACCACACATAAAACACCCCAACTATTCTGGTAATCAGTATTATATTGATGAGGAACTCTTGATAAGCTATCAGTTTAGATTACAATCGTTTACAAAACATGTATTTAAGCAACATTTTAGTTTTAACAGAATAATTTTTAATGAAATTAAAAGATTCAAGCTAACCCTTAACTAGCCACGACCAGAAATAGTGGTCTGGAGTAATATCCATTTGCAGGCCAGCACTCCTCTTCAAAATTTACTCTGAAATTTATGACTGGATCGATAACCGAGCCAGTAATTCGAGTGCTAAATTTTCAAAAATAATCTCTTGGCCTGCAAATGCTGAAATGGACATTTAATAAGAAAACATTCTGATGTTCTTTTAGCAAATGTGAGCATTAAAATGTTAAACAAGAACGCTGAAGCGTACAATGTCTCGCCTGTAAAGGCATGGATAGTGTTGACTGGCAAAGCAAACTTGGCATGGTTTGTAATATACATATTCAGTAATGCGCCAACAAACAAGTGTAACCAATCAAACAAAGACATTTTTTTTACCAAACTGCAGATAGTCTGATCTTGAAATTTTTTTCTAAATGAAACTAGTAATGATGCAGATAGTACTTCTTGCATAGTATGTAACTCTGCTGTAAAATTTTGTTCATATCTGACGAGCCATTGTTGAAAAAATGGCCACGTCCAAAACTTGAAAAAATGACATGTGACACATTTGCTCAAATTTATTTTCTGCCCACCATTTCCCCCACCCCTGCCCCTGGGGGTGATATCAAAATTCCAATGTGTCATGCACATCCCTGGCCATATGTGTAATCATACAGAAAGTTTCAGGTTTCTATCTGAAATGGTCTAGGAGTTGCGTTACAATAGATTAGTGCCCCCAGTCCGTAGTCTACTCATCATTGTCTTGAAAATGATATGCGACATGACAAGCTTTGGAAAATCTTTATTTTTTATCCCACATTTCCCACCCCCCGGGGTACGGCCAAAATTTCAAAAGCATCATGCACATCCCTGGCCATATGTGCAATCATCCTCAAAGTTTCAAGTTTCTATCTGAAATGGTCTAGGAGGAGTTGCATTACAATAGATTGGTGCCCACTTTTGACCCCGCTCCTACCCTCAGTTTGTGACCCAAGATCAATATAATTCCTTGTACTGTAGTCCCTACTTGGAGCCAACAAATACAGAGCCAGGAGAGGACATCATTGCATAAATCTGCTAAGCGTGCTATGAGGTGACCTCAAGAAAGCAGGATTAGGTACACTCAAGTCAAGAATGGACCTGAGAAAGCTAAGAATTTTGGCTGAGGACAAGACACAGTGGGCAAAAGCGAAGAAGGACTGATTGCAGCTGTAGGATGTTTCTACTACTACAGCCGCAGAATACAGTAATCATATATACTGTATTCTACCCATCATTGGCTTGAAAATGATATGCGACATGACCTTTGGAAAAATTTAATTTTTGACCCCACATTCCCCACCCCAGGTCCCTGCCCCTTGGGTCATGCCAAAATTCCAAGTGTCATGCACATCCCTGTTCATATGTGCAATGATCTCTAAAGTTTCAAGTTTCTATCTGAAATGGTCTAGGAGGAGTTGCATTACAATCAACAATTACTGGCCAAAACTGCCCTGGCAAAATACATAAAAACAGTCTAAGTCCAAAACTGTGAAAATAATAGTTAAAATGCCCCAAAATTAAATCTAATGTTATGTAGATCACATCCCTGGATAGTATAGATCACCTCTGTAAAGTTTCATTGAGATCGGATGAGCCAGTGTTGAAAAATAAGTTGATTAAAAAACCTTAAACAAAACTTCACTTGAAAAATACATGAAAAATGTCCCAAGTCCAAAAGCGTGATTTTTTTTTGTTAAAATGGCCCCAAAATTAAATGTGTTGTTATGTAGATCACATCCCTGGATAGTATAGATCACATCCCTGTATAGGATAGATCACATCCCTGGATAGTATAGATCACATCCCTGTATAGTATAGATCACGTCTGTAAAGTTTCATTGAGATCGTATGAGTCAGTGTTAAAAAATAAGTTGATTAAAAAACCTTAATCTCTGGTGCACAAATAACGGCCGCCGCCGCCGCCGGAATGAGTAATCCCTACGTCTCACGTCTGCTTCGCAGGCGGGCGAGACAACAAATGAAATGTGATGTTAGTTAACTGACCTTTGTCCATCAGATGGTGCATCGCTATGGTAACTGCCAGGTGAGGATGGTGTGGTGATGTGGTGATTATTTCTGCCACTGTCTGAGTTAAACAATCGACGATTCTGAGAGGGAGAACTTGTATGCATGGGTGAGCCTAAAAAGAACATAAATTAACAGGTTGCTACTGAACGGAACAACTTTATAACCCACTAATGATTAAGCGGGCCAGGAATGGCGGAGTGCGCTTGACGGATGTTCATTTGCAAACCAAGAAAGGAATATGTTAAAAATATAGCACTGGAATGATTGGCTGAGCCACATATATGATAATCGAGCCAGTTATTTCACAATATATCTAATTACAGCATGACTATTATAAACAATGGGCCTGGATCAATCACTCAGAACACTGGCGTTCACTCAGAACACTGGCGTTCACTCAGAACACTGGCGTTCACTCAGAACACTGGCATTCACTCAGAACACTGGCGATCACTCAGAACACTGGCGTTCACTCAGAACACTGGCGTTCACTCAGAACACTGGCGTTCACTCAGAACACTGGCGTTCACTCAGAACACTGGCGTTCACTCAGAACACTGGCGCTCACTCAGAACACTGGCGTTCACTCAGAACACTGGCGTTCACTCAGAACACTGGCGTTCACTCAGAACACTGGCGTTCACTCAGAACACTGGCGTTCACTCAGAACACTGGCGTTCACTCAGAACACTGGCGTTCACTCAGAACACTGGCGTTCACTCAGAACACTGGCGTTCACTCAGAACACTGGCGTTCACTCAGAACACTGGCGTTCACTCAGAACACCGGCGATCACTCAGAACACTGGCGTTCACTCAGAACACTGGCGATCACTTAGAACACTGGCATTCACTCAGAACGATGGCAGTTGAACAAAAAAGGAAGACAGGGGACGTGTTAACAACATCAAGAGATGTTCTGTGAAATGTATTACTTAATTTTATTTTGGATTTGATTTATTAAATACAAAAGGTAGATGATGAAAACAATTGACTGATATTAAGCTTTTAACACTCATATCGGCCAAAAATGGCTTCTGCAGTGGTCTTGAGAAATGCCCATTTGTAGATTAAGAGAAGACCATTTTTGAAAACTTACCACACGAATAACTGGCTCAATATGCGAGCCAGCCATTCCAGTGGCCAAATCCGCCACTCTCTCCCTCTCACTAGGAATATCCTGCGGGGCCAAATCCGCCACTCTCTCCCTAGGAATATCCTGCGGGGCCAAACCCACCACTCTCTCCCTCTCACTAGGACTATCCTGCGGGGCCAAACCCGCCACTCTCTCCCTCTCACTAGGAATATCCTGCTGGGCCAAACCCGCCACTCTCTCCCTCTCACTAGGAATATCCTGCGGGGCCAAACCCACCATTCTCTCCCTCTCACTAGGACTATCCTGCGGGGCCAAACCCGCCACTCTCACCCTCTCAGTAGGAATATCTTGAGGAGCCAAACCTGCCACTCTCCCTCTCACTAGGAACATCCTGCAGGGCCAAACCCGCCAAAATTAAAACAAACCATGGGACCACACCAACACAAATAAATTATAGAAAACTGAGAGACCACACACGTCCAAACTATATGACCCTAGGGGACCACACCCACCAATTCCTTTGATGCGGCATACCAAACTTTATTGGGAAGCTCTGTTTATGATAAATGATTTAGAAAACTTAATTTTCATGTTGTTGCGTACCTGCCAGCCATCGCTCGACCTCGGGTGCATCGTCCAGTGACAGATCAGAATGAAGATCTGGGACTCTGTAAGGAAACACATAGAATTAGAGATAATAGAGGGGTTCATATCGAGCTAGGCCCTGCCCATTTTTAGCTAAACTCCACCAATTTCTAGCTAAGCTCTGCCCATGCTTTGGGCATGTTGGGATCGATTTATATACTTTTAACCCTGAATTCTCAGGATCCCACTTTCAAAGTATCTATAGAAAACCGGTTGAATATTTTAAAACTATGGCAGCAACAGCGGTCAGTCAAATTAGTTTTGAAATATTCAACAGAATGTTTATTAAATCTATAAGACACAATTCCTATACTTGACAGATCTTTCAAAGCTCATGACGGAGATCATACAATATGCATTCTGATTGTGAGGTTACACTACATGTCACATGACATCATATACCTGAGTGACAGATCAGTTCTATCCATTAAGCCTCCACTAAGTCACATAGACCCCCATATACCCACTTCTCCACTAAGTCATCTAGACTCCTTAAATCCACTTACGCCTCCACTAAGTCACATAGACCCCCATATACCCATTTCTCCACTAAGTCATCTAGACGCCTTAAATCCACTTACACCTCCACTAAATCATTTAGACTCATTAAATTCACTTAGACCTCCACTAAATTATTTATACTCCATAAATCCACTTAAGCTTCCACTAAGTCATTTACATTCTATAAATCCACTTACGCTTCTCCTGTCATTTAGAGTCCATAAATCCACCTAAGCATCCACTAAGTCATTTCGACTCCATAAATCCACTTAAGCCTCCACTAAGTCATTTAGACTCCATAAATCCACCTAAGCATCCACTAAGTCATTTAGACTCTGTAAATCCACTTAAGCTCCACTAAGTGATTTAGACTCCATAAATTCATATAGTATCCACTAAGCCATTTAGACTCCATAAATGCACTTAAGCCTCCACTAAGTCATGCACACCCAATAGAACCACTTCTCCTCCACTTTAGACAACACTAAGTGAAGCTCATGTAGACCCCATAGATCCACCTCTTCCCTAAGTCATGTTTATTTAGACGCCCTCCCACCCCACTGTTACTTAAACGCATCCTAAAGCTCATTTAAAACGAGTCTGTATGGCGTCATTTTCTCGTAGTGATTTGCTTAGACACAGCGCGTTTGGTAAAATCTCAATATGCATCTTGAATTTTATCTTGACGGGTTAGAATTTTGACACTACAGGCTTGACATTTTGAATGACGGGTATAACTTTTTTCCTACGCATTTGGTAGCGTTTGAAAATTTTACGATAAATTAAACACGCCATCAATTCCAACCACAGTTCTCCAGTTCTTTCGACGAGTCCTATGGCTAGAAGCAACCGGCTACTCGCTTCCTAGTCTAGGCAGACCCGCTTATCAGTACATGTTTTCTCCGTACATGTATCTCGCGTGCTTAGCAAACTTTGAGCGATTCGTACAACAGATTTTAACTTATTTACGTCAATTTGTGGCTGGATTTATCAGAAGATGCATTTAATTTAGTGTTTCTTCGCGGGATTCGTCTAATTTCTGCGTTTTTATAGTGAAAACTTGATATATCTAATGCCGAATGGACAATCGTCTTGAACTGGAACACCATTCCATTCTGATGACGTCATCGCGTATATATTTAACCTCGTTATCTTTGATTGGCAGAGATATTGTTGGAAAAGCCATCAATGGCAAATCTGATTGGTTGAACTAATCTCATGACGCTTTGACAGTTGTGTACTATTAGACGACAGTAAAAAAGCAACATAACCTAAACAAGGATTTCCAGACTTTGGCTGTGATCTAGACAAAAACCAAGTTGGATTCAGATTGGGTACAAATTTTAATCTATGGATATATCGGAAACAAACTGGTCAGATTTTGCTCAAATTTTAATAAAGGTTGTGTGATCACACATTAAGATTTAACAACCCTGGAAGTGATCAAAAGAAAAATTATAAGCTGTGGGTTACAATCTCTGATAACTTGGATCTATCTGACGATGGAAAGTAAGTGATAACTACGGTAGATTGTTTGGTCGATGGTGTGTCATAGCAATCGACCACGTTCACTACCCTAGGGGAGGAGCCAAATGCAATACCAGAAATGTGGCTGCAATGCAACCATGAATCTCGACTTCATGACAGCAATGAACTCTGATGATTGACTTCAAACATAAAATAAATTTAGAAGGCTTATCAACAAGGGGGCCAAGGGCCTGTAACGGTATCCTGGACGGTGTATGGCAATAAGGGCTGTCAGCAGAGAAGGCCGCTAGTATGTAAAAAAAGGCTGCCTATAAAATATACTGAGTATGTACATACCTATCTATTAAAACTTTTCAAAATATTCAGCAGGTTGCCTGTATACCTTTATCTAATTTCCACTTCCTATTTTTCTTTTTGAGATGAGGCGGACATAGAGGCGAACTGTCAAAATATCTCATCTGATGATGGTTGTTGCTAAGCACAGAATTATGAAAAAAAATTCTGAATAGAAGTTCTAGAGCCAACTACATGTACCACAGAATCCTTCTGCCAAATTTGGATATAATCCACCCCAAGCAATTTATGTCCAGCCAACTAGGGTTGCAATCTGTCAAGTGGTTAAGGAGTAGCGTTTTGACAATTTCTGCTAAATTTGTCAAAACGTCAAAGATTTTCACACAAAAATTGACCAATCCAAATTCTGTATGCATGTTCAGAAGCCGAAAGCATTAGGGTACTTCCAGCCAAATTAGTTTGAAATCCGCCAAGCTGTTAATGTATGTATGAGACACGGCATCACACAATGATGTTCTGGCCAAAAGGTCAAAATCACTGATATGCATGGCAACCATCTGCTGTCCGCCGTCCATCCGTCAACTTGTTTTTAAACATAAGTTGACGGATGGATGGCGGACAGCAAATGGTTGCCATGCGTATCAGTGATTTTGACCTTTTGGCCAGAACATCATTGTGTGATGCCGTGTCATTATAAGGAGGCATGTGTCCAAGTTTAGGACCAGTATGATCAACCAAACATGAGATATAAACAGAAAAGTTGAGCTAAACGCAAATTAGACGCCGCCGGGCGACGTGCATGGTATCACAATAGCTCATTTTACTCCGTAGTTGAGATAAAAATGGCCTCTTGCACTCTATAGTAACCTACATTTGTTTGAATTCCATCCACCGCTTTTGGAGGAGTTGCATTACACAGAGACTGGCGTGGATCGCTGCAAAAATCTGGAGGTCATAAGGGGAAATGATCTGTGAGAGCAGGGGTTAAAATTAACATGAGCGTGAGGTTAGCAGAAATTGACCAGGGCTAGTACAACTTGTAACTGACCAACCCAATGGTAATAATTTGACATGTCAACCCTTTAATGGTCAAGGTGGTAAAAAAATTCCTCTATTGTGAGCAGAGCAAAACGACTATTTTTTTTAATTTACCAGTAGAATGACTGGCTTGATAATTGAGCCAGTCATTTCAGTGGTAAAATCTAAAAAATAGTCTTCCCTTGGTCTGCAAAGATTTGAAGGGCTATAGTAGAATCTAGTAATCACTAGTCCTATCTAAATGTAGTGGCTCATCTTGCTTAATTTAAAACTATTGAGAGGGTGTCAAATGATGTGCGAGAGTGTGGGCAGGACTATGGGAAATCTAGATAAATCTGGAAGACCCCAATCTCTGACTACATAAAATAAATGTTGTCAGCCAATCCACAATCATATGGATAACCCACATACCAAATTTGGTTGAATTCCACCCAACTGGGAGGAGATAGCATGTTGAATGGATGGAGACAAATGTATACTAATTTTTTCAAAACATGGAGATAAAGAAAAGACTCGAGGAGATGTTAAAGGTAGGTAGGTAATTAATTCTACGTCATCATACTAAAATTCAATTTTCTTTCGGATTGAGAAATTAGGTTACCCCCACCATCATTTAACATGCCACATTGTTTTCAGGACCTGTCGGTGAAAGGGTTAAATATAGCAAAAGCTGGAATTGGCATGAGGATAAAACAGAAATTTAGATTTTCTAATGGATGGATCCACTTTTAGCTATGCCCCGTGCGACCGTGTGTTGGGATCAGTATGTACTTTGAATCCTGAATTCCAAATTTCATGGTAACTATAGATACAGCTAACCTGTTTAATATTTTGAAACTAATTTCAAGTAATTTGACTGGGGTCTGTTGTTAAATATTCAACAGAATGTTTACTAAATAGTAGACATACAATTCGTACAACTGACTCTTAAAAGTTCAACAGATTTAGCTACATCAGCCTACATATGATGTAATTCATTATGACATCATATACTTAACCCTTTAACACTCATGCAGGGTTTTGCCGAGGCAGGGACCTTGCACCATTTAGCACTCTAAAATTCACAACATCCAAGCATTACCTTCACACATGGGTTATTGGCCCACTGGATTTTAGGCCATAGATATCTTCCATGTACATTTGTATGTACTTGATCCAACATTTGTCAAAATGACCCATGATTTCTTGAGGAAGTGGGACAGTTCACCCCAATAAGCAACCGGATCGGCAGAACCCGGCTCATATCATCCAAAACTGGTTTCTGCAGTGGTGTTGAGAAATATTTATTTGCAGACCAAGAAAAGGCTATTTTAGAAAATTTATCACTGGAATGACTCTCTCGATAACCGAGCCAGTCATTCCAGTCATAAATATTCAAAAATAGTCTTCTCTTGTTCTGCAAATAGATATTTTCCTATCGGTCATTGGTGGTCTGACTTGAATCAGTCTTTCACTCTCCTGACATGCACGATTCACTGTCCTCAGCGGTCACTCACCTGGAAACACAAACTCTCCACCGGAAAACTTTGAAGTCTAGATGCTCTCCGAGAGCAGCTGAGGTGTTTCCAGGTATAAATAGGCTTAAGGGCTGTTTTGTTGTTTATGAAATTTAAATATTTTTTTACTAGTTTCCATAGAATTTTTTCTTTCAAACTTCACATCACCTGAGTTGTAACCACCATGCATGCCACCCAGAAAAATTGATGAATAACCCAGCATGCTTATCAGGTACCACTGTACCACCATGCATGTCACCCAACAAAATGAATGAATAAACTGGCATGATTATAATCGTGCTGGTTTATTCTAACAAATATTATCGGTGAGGTACGTGGTGGTATAGTGAATATCACTATCAGCAATGTACGCTGTACTCAGACAGAGTGAGATTATAGTAGCTAATTTATTATTGTGGCGTGAGACTGAGTGGTGGCAGTAAACACTTGACCGGGCAGTGCACCAGTATCATGATGTCAAAATACATGTAGCATTCTGTCAGTATTTGTGTTGGTACACTTTTTAATAATTTATTACATAATGTACTTGTACCCACACAGATAGAATGCTATTTTGTCATGCTACTATTACAGCGCTAGGCCAGGTGTTCACTACCACCGCTCAGTCTTACTTATAGTTTTGCCCAATGGAGGAATCCAGTTTTAGCTATGCCCCGCCCATCTCTAGCTAAGCTCCACCCAAGCTTTACCTGCATTGGGATCGATCTCTGTACTCTTTGAATCTCAAATTCCTGAAAACTATACATGTAAGCTGCTGATATGACAGCAACAACTCCCAGTCAAATTAGTTTTAAAATATTCGACATCATTTTTATTAACCCTTTAATGGTCATGCCGACCAAAACTGGCATCTGTTATGGCCTCTAATTGGACATTCAATAAGTGGACATTAAAATTTTCTTCACCAAATTTGTCCATTAAAGGATTAAATAGAATACATATAGTCTGTCATCAATTAAGTGTCTGTGAAGATTGACGAACTTATCTACGTCATTCATTATGTCATTGATTATGTTGTCATCCTTATGCATCATGTAGTTGATTATAACATAATGCTTGATGGATAAAATGGAAAGGTCCATTATGTAATGCTTATAACTCCCTGTGTAATCATATTTGTTTCACTTTCTATTTCAGCTACTTTTGAAACATAGCCAGACCACAAACAAATGTTGCAAAAATAAACGTACAAAATCCGGAACTGTAGGACAAAAATTTGAAAGACCACTATCAGTAATATATGACCTGTGACCAGCAACATCATTCATCAACACAGACAGTAGCATAACCATAAAACACCGCTGATCACCAGCATGGGCAATATTATATAGGACCAAGATAGTTTACTTTTGTTCTAGAGACTGGACTTGTATTGTTATTGATCATCGATAACAATACAAATCTAAAAATCAACAGCAAACTTAATCTTGGTCCTATATAATATTGCTCATGCTGCTAATGAGTGGTGGTTTGCGCTACTGTCTGTGTTGGTGATTGTTTGAGCAAACTCTGCGTTATATCAATATGGCAGCATTCAATAACAATGACATTAAACTTTTTTAAGTGAATGAATAAACAATTTAATCAAATCCAAAATGACCTGGTTTGACTTATTTACTGTATGTAAGTAAAGGTTGTATGGTGTTTTCATCATATCTTTGATCTTCAGTGGAAATTGAATTGAGAATTTTTCCCCACTGTGACCAGCAGAACAAGGTAGTTAAAGGTAAGTAAAGCTCCAGCTTTACAACCCTTTACTGTCCAATATTTGTCAAGAAAATGTAAATTTCTGCTGAACCATTTAATGGGTAAATTTGGTCAAGAAAATCCCAATTGTCTCATAAAATGTCAATTTGCTGATCAAGAGTATGCTGGGAGCCAGTCATTCCAGTGATACATTTTCAAACTTAGTTTTCTCTAAGTCAGCAAAAGGGCATTTCTCAGGAACACTGCAGAGGCTGGTTATGGCTGATTTGACCATTAAAGGGTTAATAAATGTCCATTTGCAAGCCAAGGCAATTTTTTAACATTTAGAACTGTAATGATTAGCTTGGTTATCAAGCCAGTTATTCCAGTGTTAAAATCTTAAAGTAGTCTTCTCTTGGCCTGCAAATGGTAATTTCTCAAGACAATTTGATGTCAGAGGCCAGTTTTGACCACTCACTGAGTCACGGTAAAAAAATAATTCTTGTACTGCATATGGACATTTCTCAAGGCCACCACAGAACATGTTTTCACCAGCTGGAGTGTTAAAGGGTCAATTGCTTCTTCTTCTTCTTTTCGATCGCTGGTATCACACTTGGAAAGTCGTTCTCAAGATGAAATCTGTGGGTTTCTGCAGTTCTTCCACAGACCCATACAGCTTTTCAAGAAAGGAGGTTGACAAAGGCCAAATCTCTTCTCTCAGCAGCTGATACGTACTGCAACATTGAAGTATGTGCTTTGTGGTCTGTTCTGCTTCTCCACGAGGACAAGCGGGCGATGTCGTAAGGTGGAACCGCCTGTACATGTGTTGGTTTAGTCTGTTATGTCCAGTTCCGAGACGAAAAATGGTCACTTGCTCTGGCCTCGAGAGATGATGGTAGGCATCTTCTGATTGAGGCGTTCTATAGAGTGACTTGATGATAGTCTTCATCTCTGTATGCGTAACCATGTTTTGTCTGATTCTCTTCTGCACCCCACCTTTGCCATCTTGTCTGCTTCCTCATTTCCTTGGACTCCACAGTGTGAGGGGATCCACTGCAATGCTATCCGAAAGCATTTGATGGTTTGTAGTGCTTCTTCAAGTTGTGGCAGCTTACCTTTGGTGATAGCCTCAAGGACGGAGCAGGCATCAGATAAAAAGACAATCTGTGCAATAGGGTCTGCTGTTCTGCTGATGGTATTAGCTGCATGGACCAGTGCTTCGACTTCAGCTCTGTAGTTCGTGCAGTGTTTGCCTGTCGGTATTGCATGTGACTCATGTTGTCCGTTTGGATACTGTATGTGCAGTCCGGCACCTCCGCTCCTAATTGCATCTTTGGCTGATCCATCTGTGTAGATCCTTATCCATGTCTCCTGAGGGTACATTTCTTCCAGCATGGCTAGGGTCAGGGCCTTCTTGCTCACATCACTGTGTTCATCTTTGGTTGTGAGATGAGGTACTGTGGTGTGAATAGCTATGCTCTCTAGTTTGTTTTCCCAGGGTGGAGGATCAAGGGTGTGGTTTGGGTCTTCTATTTGTGCTGGCAACATTTCTTGGTGTTTCCTTTGAAGTGCTTTTGTCTCTTTCACAAAACTTGATCTTTTAAGTCTTCCTGATGACAGCTGTGCTTGCCTGATCTTCATCGGATGGTTGTTGAACGATTTGAACTTTGCAGCTTGGATCAGTGCTTTGCATTCCCTTCCTTTACTAAGTGGGGGATGCCAGCTGTCTGCTCCATTTTTTCTATTGGTGTTGATCTCATTCCACCAGTGATGATGCGCAGTGCCTGGTTTTGTACTCTGTCGAGGTTCTGCTGATGAGATTTAGCTGCTTTCATCCATGAGCTGGATCCATACTCAAGGTGTGGTCGTACGGCACCTAGGTAGATGGTCCTGAGGATCCTTTCATTGGCACCCCACTTTGTTCCTGCCAGCTTCCTCATGATGTTTAGCTTTCTTCTGGCCTTTGCCTCTGCGTTCAGGATGTGCTCCTTCCATGTTAATCTTCTGTCATAGGTGACTCCCAGGTATGTCTGCTGGTCCTCGTACTCGAGTGGAGTATCGCCCAGTGTCAGATTGCCAACCTTGGTTTTGGTGGACAGTGAGAATAGCATAGCTGATGATTTTTCTTTGTTGATGGTAATACACCAGCGATTGGCCCAAGCTGTAATTCTGTCCAAGGCGAGCTGCATTCTGTATGTGGCAGTCGTTGTGTACTCCTCGGTGCACCAGAGTATGAGGTCATCTGCATAGAGGGCTGCTTGGATCCCATTGGGCAGCTCTGCTACAATATCATTAATGAAGAGTATGAACAGAGTTGGTGATAATACTCCTCCTCGTGGTACCCCTTGTCTCAGCAATACATTCTGTCCAGATTGTCCATCCACCAGCACCCTAGCTCTGCGATTGTGTAGGTATGACTTGGTCCATCGGAACATGTTGCCACCGATGCCTGTGCGCCGGAGCTTCACGAGGAGGCCATCCTTCCACACCTTGTCAAATGCCTTCTGCAGATCAATAAAGGCAGCTAGCATCACCTTCTTGGCTTGAAAAGTGTCCTCTATGACCTGTGCAAGATGTGTTGTTTGATCTGTGCTCCTGTATCTTCTGAAGCCAGCCTGCTCTGAAACTATAGTGTTCTCCGACTCCAGGTACCACTGCAACCGCTGGTTGACGATGCGCTCCATGGTCTTGGATATGCAGCTTGTAAGACTGATAGGACGGTAGCTCAGCACCTTCGTCTTGTTCTTCCCTTTTTTCAGAATAGGAGTCATTCTGGCTTCTTTCCAGCACTGAGGAACCTCTACATTGGTCCAACTGAGATTAAAGATATCTAGCAACTTGCGGAGAGATGCATTACCAAGGTGTTGGATCATTTCATTCGTAATGCCATCTGGCCCGGGAGATTTCTTCTTCTTCAATTGGCGGATAGACTTCTTCAGTTCTGCTAAACTAATGTCAACTTTCATTGCATCGCGAGTGTTGGTGTCTGTTCTTTCCTTTTGCTCTTTTCTAACCTCTTTTTGACGCATTCGTGGTATAGAAATGTTGCTTTCTTTTGCATATGCCTTCGCAAAGGCATCTGTAGCCATCTGTCCTGACAGTGTTTGTCCATCTTCTTCAAGAGTAATCTTCTCTCCCCCGACACCCTCATCATTCAGTGCTTTAGTCAGTCTCCATAGCTTTGTGGTGTCTCTCTCTAAATTAAACCCTGCCATCTTTTCCCTCCAGCTTCTTCTTTTGGCCTCCAGCTTGGTCTTTAGATACCTGGCTTTAGTTTGTTGTAGTGTGAAGTGTTTTTTTCTTCTTCTTTTCGTTCGCTGATCATACCGCCAGTGCTGTAAGTGACTATCGACATGATCATATGCGTTAAGTGCGTGGATCCATGGTGTATTAGAGTGTGCCATGCGGCCTGGAACCTCCGTCTTCAGCACTCGAGGTTTCTGTCAGGGTTACCTCACCCTTACCTCCTTTAGTCGCCTCTTACGACACGCAGAGGATACGGAAGGTGTATTCTAAGCCTCACCTACAGGGCAGTGAAGTGGTTTTCATGACAGGGATTACCCTCTGCATCTTCTCTGGCTTTGTCTAGTTTATCATGTGCTGCTTGCAGTTCTGTTGTCCAGTAGGGGCGGTAGTTTTTCCTGAGCCCTCGAGGAATCGCTTCGTTGGCAGCCTTGAGGATACTTGAATTAAATTCCTTGACTGCATTGTTGATGTTTCTCCCTTCTACTGCTATATTTTGGGTAAGCTCATTGGAACGAATCCCGAACAGACTCCAATTTGCCTTTTTGTAGTTCCACCTTGGATGTTGAGGTGAACTTGTTGAAATACTTCCAGAAAGAGAGGAGGACTGGGCGGTGGTCGCTTCCTCCTAACTGCGATCCGACCACTCTACTGAGGTTTCTGTGAATGTCTTCTGTACAAAATGCCAAGTCCGGCATTGTTGTCGAGTGCCACCGGCGCGAGTAGAAGGTAGGCTGATCTGTGGGATCGTCAATTGCTAAAATGTACAATTCTTATAACAGTGACTAACTACTAACTCTTGGTATGTTATTGGTATATCTAATCATGTTAGTTAGAGCTAATTCAATATAACAAATTTTAACAGTTAATTCAATTCAAACGGCACAAATGATCATGGTGAATGCACCAAAATAGCCCAAACTTCAGGGCAAACTCTTTGTCACTGATTGGAGAAGTTCACTCAATCTGTAGTGTACCAGCTTCAAGTTCATCTTCAAGTCTTTCCAGTAGTGGTGGCTTCCTCATCGTCAAACTTGTCATCATCAGAAAATTCACTGTCCCATACATTAGCTGTCTCACCATTACTATCAGTGTCTGATTCCACGTTTACAACGCCACGATGAGTGATATTTGGTTTAAAATATATGGCACAATATATGGCCAGTAATATACTATATACATGTACTGTTAGGCCCTATGACCTGACAGCGGCTGTTATGGTCATACACCACCCTCAGACTCTAGTGCAGAAATCAAACACATTATTCATAGTTTCGCACATCCGGGCATCTTGAATTCGGCCGCCATTAAAGTTGGGGAAACTTACTACATGCTAAAGAGGACTGCCCGTACAAACTCATTGTTTACATTTTCCTTGATGTTCAAACCATTAAATCCTGTGTCTGAGAATATGTAATAACCCTGTCAGGTATCAGAAAACATGAAATCATGAGTGAATTTCGCAATATATTAAAGAAAATGTAATTACGGTTTAACGGCTCATTGCTCGTAATGTTAAATTAGCCCCTCTGAAAATGGCGTATCTCCCAGGGTATTATGGGAAATTTGATTGTGATGACGTCATTGTGATTCTATGAATATAATACAGGGTGGGAATATCGCCTCCATCAAGGGAGTACTTCTACTATTGCATTAACAATTTCAAACGACAAGAGAAAATAATAAATTTGTTACGAATGTGTCAAAATTCTGGTGAATATTTTGAAACTAATCTGACTGAAAGCCAGCTTCCAGTCAAATTGCTTTCACAATATTCAACATCATACTTATATAATGACTGTAAAAGTGGAATTCTGGGATTTCAGGTTCAAATGGGTAAAATGTGATAATTCATTGGTTTAGATTTGGGGCCTCCTTCCCTGATAATGCAGGTTACTAGGCCAATATTGGCCCAGTAACCTGCATTATCATTCTTGTTTTAGTAAATGTGATGTCACCGATAATGAGAAAGTTATTGATTGTCGCAAGAGAGCCGCAGACACAAAATATATATATAATATCCATTTCGTCCTGGTCGCTAAAAAACAATGCTGAAGATAAACAATTCGATAAACTTGATCATCGACGCGTGTCTTTGTTTACAGTTTTCGAGATAACTAACTTGAAGCACTGTCAGTAATAAGTCTGAGTTAAGATGCCGAAGCGGTCAAATATATAGGCATCACACTTTCTGATTGGCAGTTTCGTTATTCCGTGTTATCTGTCTACTTTTTAGTCTGTGGCGTACACGAAATGTGCGTAGATTGATAAAAGTTATGCCTATTACGTCGGCTCAAATTAGACTATATTGTAATAAACCCATTTCAGAGAATATCTTGGTTTATTCATCCAGATTTCAAAAGAAATTGTGGATTGAAAATTTATTAAAATATACGCAGTCATCACCCTAGCTTCATACGTTTGACTTTTTCTGTGACAGGTTTAAAATATTTCATGATACGTTTAACATATTGTAGGACGGGTTAGACTTTCCGTTAGACGCGCCTATAAAATAAATAAAATGCGTTTGGTGTTTGGCCACGCCTGGAAACGCTACGAGGTTTTGACGCGTTAAAGACGCATTTTTGTTTCGTTTTTGCTTCGTCAAACAGTAAAGCTAACTAAGATCTGTACTGTACCCCACAGATCCACTCCTCTGGCAGCATAGCCAGAATAAAAGTCCATGGCTGATCACGTTTCGCCGACACTGCCATCTTAATCGGTTAATTGTCAAGGTAGGTCAATAAGTGTGAATAGTCAATGTCCATTTGCAGGCCAAGAGAAGATTTCAGAAAGATTAACCCTGGAAGGATTGGCTCACCTGTTGAGCCTATTGAGCCAGTCATTCCAGCTGTATATTTTCATAACTATTTTTTTCTTGCCCAGCAAATGAATGCTTCTAACGCTTACTGCAGAAGCCGATTTCTGTGTAAAGTAAATCTTTGAGATCTTTTTCAGAGTAGAGAACTCTAGCCAATATAAATGTATTTCATAAAATCGTAATCAAAACAAATGCCTTGTCCCGCACAACAGATGAACGCGTTTCTAGCTATGATTCTGGACCACCAGAATGGTTTGTGGGGGTTACCAATCTGCGTGATTGATAGCAATTGGATCCATTGTACATGTAGTTGGCGGATCCAATAAGAGTCACGATCCTTGCGCGAAGCGGTTGCTTCATAGCTGTCTGCGTAATGACGAAGTACTTCGATGGTTCTGTATTGGATGCAGGTGGCCTCGTGTCCTGCTGGGTTGAAGTGGCTCACTACGCTATGTACAGGTGTGTCTCTCTGGTTTTTGACATCACTCAGCATTACTAGCTATGATCATCCAATTTCCAGCCAAGCTACGCTTACTTTTTATGCATGTTGGAATCAATTTGAAACGTTGAAATCTGATATAAAATGTCCATTTGCAGACCAAGAGAAGACTATTTTAGACAATTTTACCACGGTTATCAAGCCAGTCATTCCAGTGGTAAATTTTCAAAAATAGACTTCTCTTGGTCTGCAAATGGACATTTCTCAAAAACACAGCAGAAGGGTTTTTTGGCTAATATGAGCATCATAGGGTTAAACCATTGAATATTTTGCAACTAATTTGACTGCGGGTAGTCACTACATATGGCGGTAACATGTTCAAGTTAAAATTGGTTTTAAAATATTCAACAGCATGTTGCTTAAATTTTTATTATTAAACACATACAAATTTGTACATTAGTGACACACGTTACATGTCTATATCATCGAATGTGATGTTAGCTAACTAGCGACGTAATGGACCTTTCTAGTTTTAGCTATGCCCCACCCATCTCTAGCTTTGCTCCACCCACACCTCGCTCGCGTTGGGATCGATCGATCTCTGCACACCCAATTTCCAGAACATGTAAAATATGAGATTAGTGTTAGCCATGTGGGAGGGTTAAACATTATACTAATGGATCTTTCCATTTTAGCCCCGCCCATCTCTAGCTCGTGTTGGGATCGATCGATCACTGACCTCCCTGACTATCAATTTCAAGAAAACTATACAAGTAAGCTGGTGAATATTTTGAAACTAATTTGACTGGGTGCTGTGGCTACATATGGCAGCAACAGCGTCCAGTCAAATTAGTTTCAAAATATTTCACAGGATCTTTATTAAATAGTAAAGACATACAATTCGCACAATAATGTTTAGTCCGTCACCAACTATGCTGTCGTGACATACATATCTATGTCATTCATGACGTCATTGATTATGGCATCATCCTACAGGTCATGTAGTTGACTACGACATCATATAATGGATGGATAAACTGGAAAGGTCCATTGCTTATAACATCAGATACTTGGGTGACAGATCAGATCACTCCACATACATACCTTTGTTGTGAATGATGAGGATGCTGTAAAGATGACGAGATTTGCTCCGAGTTACTGTGATGAAGTTGATTATGATTATGTCGGCTTGTATAGGGTTGATGCGCAGAATGAAAGTCTGGGATTCCTGGGCTGGTGGTAGGTGGAAGATAGCTGTCATCAATCCTCAGGGGAGGAGGACTGGATGTTGGTATTGGTGGTGGTACAGGCGGTGGTGGCTGACTGGCTGTTGCTCGTAATGATGGGTGGTTTGGGGGAAGAGGTGGAGGTCGATGTCGGCTCTCCTCTACACTTTGTGAGCGATGAGATAACGGTGCCACGCCTTCTCTCTGAAAAGTAAAGTATTATGAATTTTAGAGATAGCAATCATGACACGTGACACACCACCATCACAAAATAAACTCACATCGCACATGCATATGCACGCACACACATACACACACACGCAGGCACACACACACACACACACACACCACACACACACACACACACACACACACACACACACACACACACACACACACACACACACACACGAACACACGCATAGCTGCAGTAGGATATTAGCCATGCTAGAACAGAACAAAAAATATTTTCTATATGGTGTGCAATGCGTGCTGTGAGTGCATGCATGTAGGGGGATGGGTGGAGCGGGGAGATATATGAGTTCTTATTATTGGCTATTTTATGTGTGACGTTATTTGTGTGATATCATGTTATTTTGAAGATGGACAAGCGGGGATGGGTGTGCGTCACGTACCGATGATAGCTAAACTCATCTTGCATAAAAGCTTAATATATTCTCAACAACAACCACCCCCCCCCCCCCCCCCCCACTACTATAGGGACAGTATGTGCTTAGGAATTACCCAGGTGCTCAAGTCAGACCTCTCTGACCTCAACTCCACCATCTGGAGGAGACACACAGAATGTCACTGTACACATCAGCACCATACTATAGAGCCCATCAGCATCAACATAGCAGGCTAATGGCCCACAATGGTTTCTCAGTCAATTATATGATGTCATAATCAATTATGTCATGGATTAATCGATTTGGTCCGTCTTAAACGCTTAATAGTCCACCAGGTTTTATAAATTGTAGGTTTTTGCTATTTAATAATCATGGGGGTTGAATTTTTTTAGATTAATTGGAGTGGGTGCTGTTGCTGCCATACCACCCAAATTAGTTTCAAAATATTCAACAGCTTACTTGTATAGTTTTCTGGAAACTGCTTCAGGGAGTTTAGGGATCAATCAATCCCATCATTGGCGAAGTGTGGGTGGAGCTTAGCGAGAGATAGGCGGAGCATAGCTAAAACTGGATTCCTCTATTCCCTGACCACCCACATGCATGCACACACATACTGGACTGGCAGTACGTCATCATTACCCCCAAACCCCTACTGTGCAAATTACGATGATTAGTTGTAGTGAAATCAGCGGTGTATCCAGGAATTCCAGAGGCAGGGACATACTTTATCTGTAGAGACAAGTCAATGCTCATCGAGTGGAGTCTCCCTCCACCCAGCGGAATCTCCCTCTACCCAGTGGAGTCTCCCTCCACCCAGTGGAATCTCCCTCTACCCAGTGGAGTCTCCCTCCACCCAATAGAACAATTTAGGACTAACCATCTTGTGGTGATGTAAGAGCTGTAGTGACAGAAATTACTACCCTATAGCCACTCCAACTTGTGGAATTTGTTGTATTTATCAAAGGAGAAAGGGTGCTCTGTGACTGAGGAGGGGCTTAGAACCTTCTGAGCACACATGATCCTGAAACCTTGGCAATGGACCTTTCCACTTTATCCATCCATCATATGACATCATCATCAAGTATGTGACGTGTAGAATGACATCATAGTGAATGACATCATTATGACATCATGAATGACATGGATAAGTACCGGTATGTCACGAACACATATCACAAATGCATATTTGAAGATGGACTATGCGTTGTTGTAAAAATTGTATGTCTTTACTATTTAATAAACATTCTGTTGAATATTTTGCAACAGCACCCAGTCAAATTAGTTGCAAAATATTCAACAGCTTACTTGTAGAGTTTTCAGGAAACGAGGTAGGGCATTCGGGGATCGTTTAATTACAACACTGCGACGTGTGGGTGGACCTTAGCTAGAGGTGGGCGGGGCACAGCTAAAACTGGAAACGCTGATTGACCAACCTGTTGCCGACGAGCATTCTCAATAGATCGTTGTTTTCTCTGTTTGGCTTTACGAAGTTTTATTTTTTCTTGTTCCTGCATGACACGAGCCAGCTCTGCATCACGAGTTTCGATGTCCCGAATTTTGTTCCGATCCACTTCGGCTTTTGTTCGCTGTGGTAAACATATGAAAGAAATCATTCATAAACATTATTACACTCAACTCAAGCTGTGTGTGCGTGTGCATGCGCGCATCCGTGTGTGTGGCCATGTGCATACATACATACATACATGTGTGCGTGCATGTATCTGGAGCGTCCTCTAACAAGAGTTCGTGAAACTCAACATACGCCCGCAGGTATACTTGTTTGAGGAATGCTAAATGTGAACCATTTGTCTTTGATAATTCTCTGAGAAAGGAGGGGGGGGGGGGCGGCGACTTCTATTAGGCACACATTTGGAATTCACGGCAAAGACATCATTAAAAATCTTGAAAGTCTTCACAGCTGCATTGATCATTACAATTACAAGACAATTTTGATGAATTTTAATCTTTCAAGGGTGACAACTCTGGCAAATATGGGAGGATTTTTCCACTTTTAATCACAATTATGACACTTCGTCTATCCATAAAACATCTGCCAAACAAAAAATTGTGAGTGTCGGTTCAAAACTCTTCAAGATATCAAACGGAAAAGAAAATTTTAGCTTTTCAAGGGAGATAACGCTGTCAAATATGGGCGGACTTTGTGGAAACAAACTCATGACACTTCGTCTATCCCTACCATATCTGCTGAAAAAACAATTGTGAGTGTAAGTTCAAAATTCTTCGCGATATGGCTCGGACAAGAAAACTTTGACAAATTTTGTATTTCAAGGGAGATAACTCTGGCAATTATGGGGGGATTTTTCAGAAAGGAAATCCTGACACTTCGTCTATATCTAACACATCTGTCGAAGAAAAAATTGTAAATGTATAGGTTCAAAAGTCCAAGATCTGGACCAGACAAGAGAATTTTGATGAATTTTAATCTCTCAAGGGAGATAACTCTGGCGAATATGTGAGGATTTTGTTGAAAGGAAATCATTAGACTTCGTCTATACCTAACACATCTGCCAGAAAAAAAATTGTTAGTGTAGGTTCAAAACTCTTCGAGATCTGGCCAGGAAAAGAATATTTGAACGAATTTTAATCATTCAAGGGAGATAATTCCCGCGAATATACGAGGATTTTGCCGAAATGAAATCATGACACTTTGGCTATATGTACCACATCTTTTGAAAAAAAATTTGTGAGTGTGGGTTCAAAACTCCTCGAGATTTAGCCAGGACAAGACAATTTTGACGAATTTTAATCTTTCAAGGGAGGTAACTCTAGCTAATATGGGCAGATCGTGCCGAACCGAAATCATGACACTTCGCCTATACATAACACATCTTCTGGGAAAAAAATGTGAGTGTAGGTTCAAAACTCTTCGAGATCTGTCCCGGAGAAGAAAATTTTGACAAATTTTAAGCTTTCAAGGGAGATAACTCTAGCGAATATGGGAGGATTTTGCCGAATCGAAATCATGACACTTCATCTATAGGTAATATAACTGCAGAAAAAATTTGTGAGTGTAGGTTCAAAACTCTTCCAGATCTGTCTCGGACAAGAAAACTTGAACAAATTTTAAGCTTTCAAGGGAGATAACTCTAGCGAATATGGGAGGATTTTGCCGAGTCGAAATCATGACACGCCGTCCATAGGCAATATATTGGCTGAAAAATGTTTGTGAGTGTGGGTTCAAAACTCTTCGAGATCTGCTCCGGACAAGAATCAGATGGATGGACGGACGCATGGATGGCGAGCGCCATCACATAATACGACCTCGCTTTGCGCAGGCGTATAAAAAACTACTGATCCAATTAGGCTCAAACAAGGGAACTTAGCATGTAAGAGGATTTCCATGTATAAAAAATGTGATATCCTATCACATAGTTGCGACATAGGCAGCTTTGAACGAAATGTTAACAATTTGACTGACCAACTGACTGACTGACAGACCGACAGACTTATACCCATTAGACACAACTAAAAAGTAGATATTCACTCAATAGATCAGATCTGTCACTCAAATATCTGTCACTCAAGTGTCTGATGTCATAATTATTTACATAACCAGTTAGCTGCTGTTAAAATCATAATGCTGTAAATTTAATAAACATTCTGTTGAATATTTTGAAACTAATTTAATTGGGGGCTCTTGCTGTCTATGCACCCGGTTAAATTTATATCAAAATATTCAACAACTTACCCATATAAAACTACACTGAAATTTAGATTCTGGGAATTGCAATTTCAAAGATTCAAATAGATTCCAACACTCGTAAAAGGTGGGCGGAGCTTAGCTAGAAATGGGTGAGGTATAGCTAAAAATGGGTGAGGTATAGCTAGAAATGGGTGAGGCATAGCTAGAAATGGGTGAGGTATAGCTAAAAATGGGTGAGGTATAGCTAGAAATGGGTGAGGCATACCTAGAAATGGGTGAGGTATAGCTAGAAATGGGTAAGGTATAGCTAGAAATGGGTGACACATAGCTAGAAATGGGTGACACATAGCTAGAAATGGGCGAGGTATAGCTAAAAATGGGTGAGGTATAGCTAGAAATGGGTGCGGTATAGCTAGAAATGGGTGAGGTATAGCTAGAAATGGGTGCCACATAGCTAGAAATGGTTGAGGCATAGCTAGAAATGGGTGCCACATAGCTAGAAATGGGTGAGGTATAGCTAGAAATGGGGGGGAGGTGTAGCTAGAAATGGGTGAGGCATAGCTAGAAATGGGTGACACATAGCTAGAAATGGGTGAGGTATAGCTAGAAATGGGTGAGGTGTAGCTAGAAATGGGTGAGGCATAGCTAGAAATGGGTGACACATAGCTAGAAATGGGTGAGGAATAGCTAGGAATGGGGGTAGGTATAGCTAGAAATGGGTGAGGAATAGTTATAAATAGAATCCTTCATTCATGCCATTGATTGAGAGAATATGAGGTTTCATATACAGTCATGGTTCACTGAGCACATATCACTGTGTGAGTATTCAAGCTATAATATGTCAGCACAAATAGACATCATAGCATATCACTGTGTGAGTATTCTAGCTACAATATGTCAGCTCAAATTGACATCATAGCATATCACTGTGTGAGTATTCAAGCTACAATGTGTCAGCACAAATAGACATCATAGCATATCACTGTGTGAGTATTCAAGCTACAATATCTCAGCACAAATGGACATCATAGCATATCACTGTGTGAGTATTCAAGCTACAATATGTCAGCACAAATAGACATCATAGCATTTCACTGTGTGAGTATTCAAGCTACAATGTGTCAGCACAAATAGACATCATAGCATATCACTGTGTGAGTATTCAAGCTACAATGTGTCAGCACAAATAGACATCATAGCATATCACTGTGTGAGTATTCAAGCTACAATATGTCAGCACAAATAGACATCATAGCATTTCACTGTGTGAGTATTCAAGCTACAATGTGTCAGCACAAATAGACATCATAGCATATCACTGTGTGAGTATTCAAGCTACAATGTGTCAGCACAAATAGACATCATAGCATATCACTGTGTGAGTATTCAAGCTACAATATGTCAGCACAAATAGACATCATAGCATATCACTGTGTGAGTATTCAAGCTACAATGTGTCAGCTCAAATAGACATTATAGCATATCATTGTGTGAGTATTCTAGCTACAATGTGTCAGCACAAATAGACATCATAGCATATCACTGTGTGAGTATTCTAGCTACAATATGTCAGCTCAAATAGACATCATAGCATATCACTGTGTGAGTATTCAAGCTACAATATGTCAGCTCAAATAGACATCATAGCATATCACTGTGTGAGTATTCTAGCTACAATATCTCAGCACAAATGGACATCATAGCATATCACTGTGTGAGTATTCAAGCTACAATATGTCAGCTCAAATAGACATCATAGCATATCACTGTGTGAGTATTCAAGCTACAATATCTCAGCACAAATGGACATCATAGCATATCACTGTGTGAGTATTCAAGCTACAATATGTCAGTTCAAATAGACATCATAGCATATCAGTGTGAGTATTCAAGCTACAATATGTCAGCTCAAATAGACATCATATTACCTTATACTCTTGTTCTTGTAATAAACGCGCCAATTCCTGAAAATGACAAGAAATAAGTCTCAAATTTATTGATTAGTTTGTCATCATGAAACAAAATCTTTGCAAAGGCTATATTATACAACTGTCATGCTAAACATTACGATGCATTCACAGTTCTTAACCATTTAACCCTTGAATTTGTTCAAGAAAATTTTAATTTTTTCATAGAAAATGTCCATTTGCAAACCAAGAGACTATTTTTGAAGATTTACTACTGGAATGACTGGTTATTGAGCCAGTCACTCCAGTGGTAAATTTTTAAAAATAGTCTTCTCTTTGTCAACAGATGGCCATTTCTCAAGATGACTGCCGAGGTGGTTTTTGGCTGATATGAGTGTTAAAGCATCAATCCATTAATGGTCAGGTCGGACAAAAATGGCATGAGCAGTGTAAAACTAAAACGCCCATATAGAGGACAAGGGAAGAATAACTTTTTTAATTGACCACAGTAATGTTTAGCTGGATAAGCAGACCAGTGATTTGGGGGGTAAATTTTAATATAGTTCCATTTACATGGAAATGTCCATTCACTTCAAAACATGTGTAGTGTTGAAATTTGAGATATTTATAGGTTCAACATTATAAGCGTTTAACACAGGATTAGAATTCTCTTTTTCCCGCTGTTTAAGTCCCTTCACCGGAGTCACATATGTCTACATGGACAGGTGCGTGCACAGATGATGCCATAACACACACCCACACACACACACACACACACACACACACACACACACACACACACACACACACACACACACACACACACACACACACACACACACACACACACACACACACACAGTTCACAGGTCATCCTGCACACACCCCAATACACGCACATGCCCACACACACACACACACACACACACACACACACACACACACACACACACACACACACACACACACACACACACACACACAGAGCCATTACGCAGATGTGTGCATACTCCCAGTTCCTACAGCAACACACACTCACTTGCCTGGTTAATGATTTACCTGAATTCCCTATGACTCACCTCATCTTGCACCTGTTGTAGTTGTTTCCTTTGAGTACAACCCATGTGAGACGATGGAGGGATGTAGAAATCAGAGAAATCACCATTATCTTCAAGGTGGCCAGCTGGTGTGACTCTACAGTGAAATTGAGAAATCTTGAGTTTAAAATTGAGTTTATGCAATTTTGTTTTCATTGTCTATTAGTAGTTTTCAATCGATCAATGAATCCGTTCTCACCTGGCATCACAGAATCCTGCCATACATTAAACCCTACCACTCTGGTGTCAACACTTTAAATCTTCAAATTAAATTAAAAGATGAACTGGTGTTAATTTTTCAACAAATTTGGTGGGAGATGGTGATGGTGCTGTCGGAGACCAAAATTGTTTAAGGGATTAACCTTTTAACTATCAAATTTGTTCAGGAAAATTTCATAAATATTTGGTTTCCAGATATTTGACCAGATATCAATAAAATATGGTTGTAATTGCCAAATTTGTTATGTTTTTCATGTCACAATTAGCAAAATGGATTCACATTGCATACAAATGGCATAAAAACATTGTAATTTGTATAGTTTGACAAATGTATGCATGTTTTAAAATTTCTACTGGGTAGAAAAAAAAGTTATTTTATTCCCGGCCGGGTGAAAACAAAGAAAAATTTCACCCGGGAGGTTTACAGGAAACGAAACTATTTTTTATTTTTGCCTAAAGCTATGAAGCAGGACAGCACTTAAGATTCAAGTTCTATCAGGTAAACAAACATTAGTCTTTCTCTGGGCATCTCATTAACATGGTTGAGTCTGAATGAGCTGGTGTGAGCTTTCAATCATAACAACAAAATATTATTCACGCGATGACGTCATACCATAATAATCATTCATGCGATGATGTCACTCCATGATTTGCATGGAAAATGAAGAATGTGACATTCCATGGTGAAATTGACTATTTAGGAATTAAAAAATATGCAAATATATTTCAACGAAATTATTTAGAAGCATCAGTTGGCATTGTGTTTGGTGCTCATTGATCCTTCTATGTTTGTGTTTCAATTTAAACCTTTAAGTTAATGTTCAAGACAGCAATGTCTGGCCTCTCTAGTGGTCATGGAGGCCATCGAAAGGACAAATTTTCAAAAATAGTCTTCTCTTGACTTTCAAATGGACAGTCACTAAGCGAAAATTATGATTTTCCCGATAAATCTTGAGGATTAAATGGCTAACTAGTACATGGTTCAGCCTGACCCAGAGGTTACTGAATAATTCTTTGTTAACACATTAATGGTCAAGCTCGCCAAACACACCCTCAACAGTGGTCATTAGGCATGTCCATTTACAGGGCAAGACAACACTATTTTCAAATTTTACCCCCCCGAAATGACTGGCTCGATAACCTAGCCAGTGACTCCAATGGTTAATTTTCAAAAATAGTCTTCGCTTGGCTTACAAATGGGCAGTTACTATGCAGGTTTCATAGGCCTCTCTTGGCATCTTCCTGGCGTGTAGCAGGTTTCAATGTATGAAATGAGTACTCACTTGATATGTCCATTCTGCCTCCCTGAGGACCTCAGGTTCATGCCACCCACTCCAGATTCTAATGCTAATAAACGCTCTGAAATCAAAACAATGATTTTTATTAACTTTAATGACATATTCTGAGAAAGACGTTAAGCACAATATTATTAATTGACCTGTAAAAATTAGCTTCAAAATTATATATTTGTGTTTTCAGGTATTTTTTGTGCATATACCTGTAAAACTATTTAGTATTGGCAATCATACAATATTTTCAGGGTCCCATGGGACTGACTGTCCCTATTCTGGTGTGTGTGTGCGTGCGTGCGTGCGTGTGTTCAAAGATACATTTTGGGGGTATATATATATATATATCTATCTGCAAAAGGACCCCTGTACGTTAAATATGTGACAAAAAGTTTGCAATTACAAGGGCTCAATGTTTGTTTTGTAAACAAGTCCAGAATCCAGAATGGATTCACAACTAGTGTAAGCCAGTATGTCAGTCGCTCTCCTCCTCCCCCCCCCCCCCCCCCCATATACATATATCCCTCCCTCTTCCTCGCCCCAACCCCCCCTCCCCATTGGTCAGCTAAATCCTTAAAATTTCTTGACAAATATGCGTAAGTCGTGATTATGGTGCATATCTACAACTAGTCATAGACCAGTGCCTAATAGAGAAATTTATTTTGGGCACCTGTTTTTGCTCTATACCATAAATGACATAATTCCATAATCAGAGATTTTATATAATTGTTACCAAATGAGTGATAAAACATTGCAGATGGCTACATCTGATAGCAGACATGCTATGTCCACTCACTTTCCATATTATTACGGCATTTATTACCATTTTAGTCATTTATCACACATTTTTCTCTATTTTGGGTGCCCAAATTGAATGCGCCCAAAGTATGTAATGTATATACAGTAGTTGCAAGTGAGCTGTATTATCTATCCCCTTAAGACATACAATTCTTTCACTTGACAGACTACAGCTTCATGATGGACTATTCTCTATCAAGTATGATTATGACATCAGCATCTATGTGACATAATTGATTATGACATCATATACCTGAGTGACAGATCCGAATCATCCATTGTGTGCAGCATCCAGAAAATACTTGTTATGTTTAGATGTTTATATGCTCTATGACTTTAATTCACTCGACTCACTAGCGTTTTCCATTTAATCTATTTGATCGATGGGTTTGCATGTTCAACTGATCGATCATGATTTCAGAAATTGATTTTGGTTGTTTATGAATTGACTTCATTAATATATTTTAACTGGTCAAGCTAGAAAACGAATACTTTTTAGAAAAGAATTTAAATTTAATTGTTACAACTATATAGTATTATTCCTTAGTCTAAGACATTAATTCTTTCAAGACTGAAGTAGTAAATTAATTTCAAAGCAGCCATACCAATAAGGCAGCAACAGTGTCCAGTCAAATTAGTTTAAAAATATTCAACAGAGTATTTATTAAATTATTAAGAATCTGTCATACCTGCAACTTGGTCTGAAACGGGCAATTATCCTTGAACATGCTATAATTACTGCATTCAAAATGGGTAAAAAATGAGAACCTGTTAGGATCAATCATTAATTGATCATCGGTTAGTATATAAAACCAATCATTGATCACAAAAATAGTACATATTCCCAACAATACGACTCACCATTGACTACATTGTCTGTAGAATTGACCACCAACCGTGCCTGCTCCGATTCTATAGCTAACTGTTGTTCTAACACTTGACGCTCCTTCTTCAATTCACGGGAACGCTGTTTCTCCTTCACACGCTCAAAACGGTGCTGTTCTTTCTCCTGCATCTTGCGCGCAAATTCCTAGAAGAGTAATGACAAATTAAAACAATTTCAATAAATGAATAAACATTAGATCGAACAGATTGCAGTGTTGTTGTTCTGAAGTCGATTTTCATGACGCCACTGTTGATTGGCAGCCCCTATGCTTGAGGTCACAGTCAGTCACAGTATGCAACGCTCTTCAACCTCAGTATTTCAAACAGAAACATGAAAGTCTACATGTAGCTTCCAAACATAGATTTGTGTCAGAAACAGGGACATTTGAATTTGAAAGGGAAACATTTGGGCTTGAAATTTTTATGCAAATCATAAGGATGTAAGCAAGAGACACAAGGGCCTGTGACGTTCACCTGGACCATTAACATTTGAACCATTTGCATTTAAATAGACATTATGGATCATTTTCAGAAAATCCAAGATGGCCACCAAAAATTAGACCAATCCAGATTATCATTTGACATTTTGAAGCCTACCGTCATAGAATCATTCGACCCAAGTTTTGTTGAAATCGGAAAATTGATTAAGGAGTACCGTTTTTAAATGGTTCCGGATAATTTTCAGAAAATCAAAGATGGCCACCCAAACACTGCCCTATCAAAATTTGGAATACAATTCCTAGAGGCTACCACTATAGGATCCTTCCAGCCAAATTTGGTTTAAATTACCTAATGGATTTATCAGGAATAGCATCTTAAAGCAAAGGTGGATATTCACACCAAAATGCTTGAAAATAAATTTGTTGAAATTATATACTTTTAGAGGCTTAACTTATGTACCTCAATATAATGATACGAAATAAATCTTACCTTTTGATGATTTCATTCCATATAAATAAATTTCGAAGATTTATTGGTGAATTTAAATTAGGGACTCGTGCCTCTAATTCAATCTGACAACTTAAAAAACTATATTAATTTATAAGGAAAGAAATCATCATACCGTATTTCGCTTAATTGAAGCTTCTGCTCTAATAGAAACCCACCCCCTAACTTTGACATATGAGCTCCAATGATTTCTTAGCAGTTTCAAAATGGCAAATCTCTGTATTAGAAGCCCACCCTCTAATTCGGCAGTGTATAGGAAAATTGTAAGAATAGCGTGTATAATAATAACAATCGTGTCACAGGGTGTGTTTACTTCAGACCGATCTCTGCCCTGATACATTTCCGACCCCTTTAGAAGTCAATACAGGCCTCGGATTTGTAAATCTCGACCACCTATTAGATTAATACTAATAGTAGCCCACGTATGTTCAAGATATGATAAAGTTTATTCCACACTTTTGCAGTCCAAATGTGCATAAAACAGTCTTGGCGTGATTCAATACCTCCAAACAAGCAGTATTGCGCATCAATTTTGTAATGCCGATCAACATTAAATGATCCAAAATGAATTATTATGAACGACAATATAGCCAGCTTCTTAAGTTGACGAGCCAGCGGCTCTTTTGCGATTGGAGGCGACGTGTTCTTGCGAGATATTATCCGCTAACGGGAATTTACCAAACGGGTACCCATTATTCAGATCAGTATAATACTCAGTTCCTATCGCACAATGACAATATATAGAAATTTCTGAGTCCCCGATTCCAGAATATTTATATCCGAGTACTCACTCTAAAATAAAACTCTTCAATTGGAGGCGATTAATTTTGATCTAATAAACGACCGTTATTAAAGGATACGCAATATTTAGGCACTCAAATTAAATAATTTCACTTCCCCAGTGATATTTTGAGGTATACATTAAACATAGGTGTAGGTGGTCAGAATTTTCACGGGAGAAGATGCGTTGAATTTTCGTGGCATCAGTTTTTGAAAACTTTTTGGGGAAAACTCTAATATAAGCCCACCCCCCTTTCTTAAAGATGTTGGGTTGGAAATTGAACACCTCTTGTCCTAGTAGAAGCCTAGGCGAAATACGGTATGTTAAGATTTATTTCATTTCATTACATCTAGGCACACAATATAAGCCTCTAAAAGTATACACTTTTAACAATTTTATTTTGAACCATTCTGAAGTGAATATGCACCTTTAAACGAATTCCCATTTTCCGGAAAATCCAAGATGGCCACCCAAAACAAGCGGTTAATGAGAAATAGCCTTTTAACCGATTTCCCAAAATGTTCAGAAAATCCAAGATGGCCACCGGAAAAGTTGACCAATCAAAATTCTATATACAAGTTCTGAAGCCTACTGCCCTAAGCTCGTTCCAGCCAGTCTGGTTGAAATCGCCCAAGCGGCTAATCAGATTTCCCAAAATTTTCAGAAAATCCAAGATGGCCACCGAACAAATTGACCAATCAAAATTCTTTATACAAGGTCTGAAGTCTACCCCCATAGGTCCTTCCAGCAAAATTAGATTGAACTCAGCGAAGCGATTAATGAGTAGCGTTTATAAGCAAAAGTTGACGGCCGGATGCCGGATGGATGGACGGACGGTCGCCATGCCATAAGCTCACTTGGCCATTCTGACCAGGTGAGCTAACAAGAGAGCCAAGGCCCCATGGTGCATACCTCACATCACAGTACATGTACTGGAACAAGATTGGAATCTTTAGTTTAGAAAGATCGGAAGCTGACACCCTAGATCCCATCAAAGTTTAGTTAAAATTAGCTAAGCAAACCAAGCAGATGGAGGAATCCAGTTTTAGCTATATGCCGCCTATCTCTAGCTAAGCTCTAGCCACACTTCGCCCGTCTTGGGATCGATCGATCAATTTCCAGAAAACATGTAAGCTGTTGAATATTTTGCAACTAAATTGACCGGGTGCTCTTGCTGTCAATTTGTACAACAACACGTACTCCATCATCAACTAAGCAATCCTGATGAACTTAGCTGAGACATTCATTATGCCGCCATCCTACATGTCACATAGTTGATTATGACATCATGATTGACGGATTTACTGGAAAGGTCCATTGACCAATCAGATTCTGGTACAAAGTACATTAGGCTTGCGCGATTATTGCGGTGAGTGATCGCGATCGATTATCAAAAAATAATCAGCTTGGGTACAAATTACCAAGATATAACAACAAAAGAATAACAATGACGAAAATTGCAATGGTGTTTAGAAAAGTCCATTTGCAGGGCAAGACTAGACTATTTTTGAAAATGTATCACTGGAATGCCTGGCTCAGTTCTCAAGCCAGGCATTCCAGTAAAACATTTTCAAAAATAGTCTTGTCCTGCCTTGCGAAAGGGCATGCATTCACTAAGCAAAATGTCATATTTCATGATGGATCGCATTAAAAAGTAATTGAAAGTTAGGTTTTGAAATATTTTATGCAATAGAAAATTGTCACGATTATTCGATTATTTAATTTTTAATCATATTAATTCACGATTTAAAACATAATCGCCATTTTCGATTTAATCGCGTAATCGCACAAGCCTAAAGTACATAGAGTCCTTCCAGCCAAGATTGACATAATGAGCATCAACAGCGTGAAACCAGTCATGGTGTGCATGAGTCTCATCTCTCGTGGTGTGTAAGTAATTCATTATCCATTTAATGGTCATATTTGGTCAAGAAAATCTAAATATTTGTTTATTGAATGTCCATTTGTAGGCCAAGAGAAGAATATTTTTGGAAATTTATAACTGGAATGACTGGCTCGGTTAGCGAGCCAGTCATTCCAGTGATAGATTTTCAAAAATAGTCTTCTTTTGGCCTGCAAATGGACATTCATCATGACCACTATAGAGGCTGATTATGGTTGGCTTGACAGTTAAAAGGATAATCAAACTTCTGTAATACCACAAAAATATCTATAATCAATTCGTAACATGGCTGGATAAACTTGTGGTATTATCGTATCGCCTAAGACGCCTTGGCACAAATCAGATCATAATCAACATTGATTCTGCAGTAGTCTAATTGAGGAATCCAGTTTCTCAGTCTATCACATGATACCATAATCAACTATGTCACATGTAGGTTGACATTATAATCAATTATGTCACCAATGACATGATTTAATCTGTCTTAAACTTTTAATAGTCCATCAAGCTGAACAAATTGTATGTCTTTACTATTTACTAAATATTTGAAAACTAATTTGACTGGGCGATGTTGCTGCCATAGGCGCTTTAGGTAGCCCAAGCACCTAGTCAAACATGTAAAATTAGTTTCAAAATCTTCAACAGCTTACCTGTATAGTTTTCTGGAATATGATATTCAGGAAGTGCGGTGATTGATTGGCAAAGCATGTCTGGAGTGTAGCTAAAGATGGGCAGATCATAGATGCCTCCATTACGGTCTATCAGCCATTGCACCATGTGACACGCACCAGTGATGTGATTACGAGGTTGACTAATAAACCAAAGGTCATTGGTTCAAATCTTGGCTCTACCTCATGCACACCAAAAGTGTGTTTACCACAGGTGATGGAGTGGATGGATGAATCTCGTGGTGTGTGAATTATAAGTGACACATGATAAGAGTACATACCTCGTCTTGCAGTTCCAACTGCTGCTTTATAGATTCATCTTGATCATCAAGGTCGGCCATCACACGCTTAGCGATGCGTTCATCCTCTTCAGACCTATAATAATCAGGTGATAAATTTGATATGAAATGTTAACGATTTCCTGATCAATACTAGGCATCATATAACATATTATTTTGATTTTTCTCATTGACAAAATATCAATTCTCGTCGTTTCCTTTCCATTTTGCATCATTTTTGTAGTAAAATCTGGAGATGGAGACTAGCAACCAGTGGAAATCTCAGGAAATCACGCTGTTTGCTGTACTTTGTGAGATTTCGGCAGCCATTACTGGCGGCCAGTAAAGTGCAGCAGTCTCCAGATTTTACAAAAATAATGCAAAATGGAAAGGAATCGACAAGAATTGATCTTTTGTCAACGGAAAAAATCAAAATAATAGGTTATATGATACCTAGTATTGATCAACGCGCTGAGTTAATGGGATTCCCAGCAACCATTGAAATCCCAGGGAATCACGCTAACTCAGCGCGTTGATCACGTGTTCTGGGGAACCTTGATTATGACGTCAACAACATTCCATAATAAGAATGTTTTGGAGAGCTCGATTTTGTGACGTCATTAACGTCAAAATCATATTATGTCAGTGCATTATTACATCACAAATGTATTGCTCACTTGTATCATGTGTTTATACATTGGGTACAATAGTAAATTCAATAAACATGTACAGACAGCACTACAAATATTTAAACCACAGTGAGGATTCATTCCTGTGTTTTCTGGAATTAATAGAACGCATATATTCCAGTGAAGGCAAAGAAAACATATCACTACCACCATCATCTAATCATTGCTACATATAAACATTGTTTGCTTGAATTAAACCTCACCACTAACAGTAGTTCGTGAGATTTCAGCGGCCATTGTCGGCGACCCTTAACTGCAGTCTAGCCAAAATCTATAAAGCTTCACTATAGAGAGTTATGACCAGCGCACAACAAAGCATAGTGCCAGTGGCAAACGCAAAATCTTTTTATTTCAGAATTAATTTATTTTTAATTGACCAGTGAAACTTATCATCATATTCCATGATTCTAAGCACATTTCATAACGTTTTGTCAATAACAAAAGAAAATTCAAGTTGATCAAAAATTACCTCTGCAGTGCTCTAAACTGAGGAATGTTCATTTGCAGACGAAGAAGACTTTTTTGAAAATTTACCACTGGAATGACTGGCTCATTCAAGTGCTAAATTAAAAAAAAATACTCTTCTCTTGGTCTGCAAATGGATATTTCTCAAGAGCACTGCAGAAGTCGGTTTTGGTTGATATGAGTGTTAGTGTTAAAGGGTTAAATCACCAAACTGATTCAAGCCAAGAAGACTACTTTTGAGAATTAACAACAGAAATGCTTGGCTTGGTAAATCAGTCAGTCATTTCAGTGCTGAATTTTCAAAAATAGTCTTGGCCATATTGACACCTACATGTATGCACCGGTGCACCCTCAAGCTTGGACACACCTACCTATATGTAAGCACCCTCAAGCATACATACATATGCATGCAACCTCTTGAATTTACCTACACACATGCACTTGTGAGCGCGCGCACACGTGCGAGCACGCACACGCATGCCCGCACACACACACACACACACGTGCACACATGCACACACACACACAGACTATGATGTATTCATATGCACTTACTGCATTTTCATAACTTCCAGTTGCTGAAGCCGCTCCTGCTGACGCTGATGTTCCTCGTCTGACTGGACAAGTTTGGCCACTGGGATGTCGTCACGAACGGTTCGCCGATGATACCGGTTCAAGCCAAAATGGTGATGAACTGCAACAATAGCGTGTGCATAGAAATTAATATCTAACCCTTTAAAGGCCAAGGCGGCCGCAACCAGCCTTTGTACTGGTTCTGAACGTTATCAATTTAAGTAACTCGATGACCGCGCCAATAAAGTCAGTGGTTAATTTTAAAAAAGTCTTCTTTTGGCCTGTAAATGGGCATTTACTAAGTAATGATTTCCATGTTTATGATCAATTTTGACAATGAAAAGGTTAAATACGTAATATTTATCCTACTAAAAACAGTCTACTTTAATTTGAAATGTGCAGGTTATTTTCAAAAATTGATACCTGGAATTACGAGTGTGAAAACCGAGACAATCATCACAATAGTACATTTTGAAAAATAGCCTTTTAGCCTGCAAAGTGATATTGAATTAACCCTTTCAGAGATAAATTCCATGAATCTTAATCTCAAGGCAAATAACCAGCAGAACTGTAGAACATTTTGAAATTAATATGATTGGAAGCTATTACTGCTTTAGGAAGCAATGGCTTCCAGTCATATTAATTTCAAAATATTCAATAGAATATGCTATAAATCGTAAAGAATTTACGCTAAGCAGATTTAGATTTAATTAACACATTTCTCAATATTAAAATTTAAAGTATTAATATATTGTTTTAGTTGGGTTTCTCTTTGAACAAATGCCGAGTATACTGTTATATTTAGCGCAACAGTAGATACGATCACATTGCAACAGTCCTCAGTAAAATGATTGAATAAAATTACTCATAATTTCAAATTCTCAAATTAACACTCAGTCTAAATATCTCTATCTCAATTTCAAGGCAAACACAAATGTAAACGGAAAGCAGTTGTAGATTTTATAATTAACCCTTTAACACTCATATCAGCCAAAAATGCCTTCTGCAGTGGTCTTTAAAAATTTCAATTTGCAAACCAAGAGAAGACTATTTTTTTAAATTTACCACTGGAATGACTGGCTCGATAACCAAGCCAGTCATTCCATCGCTAAAGTTTAAAATATATTCTTCTCTTGGCCTGTAATTGGACATTCACCACAAACAACTTTCAATTTTCTTGACAAATGCCTTGAGCGTAAAAGGGTTAATCTAATTGTTTTTGTAATGTGCAATAATTAACCCTTTCAATGAGAGGCCACTAAAGAATTAAACTCTGTACGATTTATAGCACATTATGTTGGACTATTTTGAAATTAACATGACTGGAAGTCATTGCGGCCTAAGGCAGCAATGGCTTCCAGTCATATTAATTTCAAAATATTCAACAACTTTTCAGTTTGTTTTCCACAGATTGAGATACAGGTAATTTATCGGTGAATGCGGTAAGTTATTTTCTGGCACGTTGAATACATACTCTCTTCATCCTGTAGTCGGTGCGCAAGACCTTGATCCTCATGAACTACCCATTGCTGACACACTGTACAAAAAACACAAAACAAACACAAAATTAAATGTCAATAAATTTAAACAAAAATCCATCCCGAAACACAAATTTACCTGCGTTAAATAATTTCTGCCTAAATATTAACTCGACATTTGCTCAAATTTGGTCAAGAAATTTGGACATTTTTATTTAGTTAATATCGATGTGCTGGCTTAAAGACATTTAACCCTTTTACATTCAAGCTGCCGAGAAATGTCTTCTCCATTAGTCGAGGAATATCCATTTGCAGAGCCAGTTATTCAAGTGTTAAATTTTCAAACACCATCTTCGCTTCGTCTGCAAACGGGCAATTTCCGTGAGAAAATTTTCTTGAGCAAATTTGATGGTAAACGGGTACAATTATCATACTAGAGGCCAGGGCTCGCTACGCTTGCCTGTCAAGCCAGTGACATTTGGAAAAACTGTAACCTTCTACATAATTCTCAAATTGTCCGATCAAACGCAGAACACTGGATGCCAATCGGATCGCTTAATATGTTAAGCTAACCTCCGTTGTGCATACAGCTTGACAACAAGCGGCTAACGAGATAAGTTTTGATAATTTCCCAAAAAATTTACCAATCAAAATTATGAACACAAGTTCTGGAGCTACCACCATAGGATCCTTCCAGGCAAATTTGGTTGAAATCAGTCAAAGCATAAAGGAAGAGTTGCGATTTGATGGCCGGATGGACAGACAACTGACAGATGGACGACGGCCAGCCGCCATGGCATAAGATCGGGCAAGGTGAGCTAATGTGATATGGTTAGAATATACTCCTAGTGATAGTTCCACAGCAAATTTTTCCTGTTGTTGCATTGACATGAATGAGTAGCAATGACTTTCAGACATATTGCTTGTAAAGCATTCAGCAAGTTTCATATATATGGCTGCATGGTGTGGTTTGTATTCTGCAGAATTCCAGATAACAGAAAGGGTTTCATAATAATTTCAAAAGGCTAACTAATAACTCCTTGCCCTGGTAATACAAGAACACTAGATACATGTAAACACGTGTGTATATATTTAGTTATTATTATGTGGGCTCACATTATGCATTATAGCAACACAGTCACCTCCAAATTATTTTATTTTAAAGAAATTATACTAAGATGCATTAACAATGACTATTATGTTGTGCTAAGAATGCTGAATGCATCTCAGAATATGCATCCATGCACAAAATCTTGTCTCCAGCACAGATGAATGATGTTCCCTATGTCAAGGGCAATAACTCTCTGAAATTGAGTCCGATCAACATGACACTTCCAGGTGCACAGAATCCAATGATATGGAATAACGGTCTAGTTTCGAAGAAATCCATCGAAAAACGTCTGTATTCATATCATGTCTGGACAGACAGACGGACAGATGGATGGATGGATGGATGGATGGACAAGGTGATTCTAGTATGCCTCCTAAACTCTGTTTGCCGGTATAAATGATGATTCACTATTCTGGTTATATGTTTATTCATGGTTTATAAATTGAGGCTCCTGTCTTGAAAATTAAATATTATATACAATTAAACCATTCACCAACAAATCCCAGAAAAAGTATATTCGATCTTTACGATATAAAACGTATTCTGTTGAATATTTTGAAAATAATTGGACTGGAAGCCCTTTTCCAGTCAAATTAATTTCAAAATATTCAACAGTTTTCCTGTATGGGTGACTTGAAAATGAGATACATGTATGGGGAATGGGTTAAGCTGGTCAAAGCACCTGTGAAACATGAAAGAAAAACAGCTAAACAGACCTGTCAATCAATCTGTCAGGTGTCGGGTAAAGAAAGTGGTACAGTTCTTAGTGAGGATTAGTGACAGCGTGATAGCAAAACATGTTCATTTAGTAATCAATGCACATACACATGCACGTGCATTCACAACCAAACCTGTGGGCACGCGCGCGCACACACACACACACACACGCATGCACTCACGCACGCACACTGTTCTGTTTGTCTTGAACCCTCAGCCCAATAAACTGAACGATTGTCTGAAACAGCAAGCCGATTACTTCAATTTACCTGTTACTTCTGATATATCAGCTGGTACAATGAGATTCAAACATGCAGGTATCCACTGCGTTGTACAAACGAAGTATAAAGTAAGACGAAGATAAGCATATATCAGCCCATATAGCACACCTTTATGCCACTGACATGACTGATGACAACGTCGTCAGACAATATAACGTTAACAGGTATCTAAACAGGTATCCATTGTGCTGTATGATGTAACATGAAGATAACTGTGTCAGACAATAACACAACATTATGGCATTTCACTACCAACGACCTTGACAAAACTTGAGTTTTAAACTGTAGCTATAGTCATAAAGAGCCAAGTTTCAATTCACCTCATGATTGGGTTTAGGCCACACTTAAATTTCAAAAGCACGACAAGTTGAGGATGTTCATATACAGGTATATATATATATATATATATATATATATATATATATATATATATATATATATATATATATATATATATATATATATATAATATATATATATATATATAATATATATATAATATATATATATAATATATACATCAAAATAATGTATTTTTTCGCATCATGATATTCTTGGTTCATCGGCACCGCAATTTTGTCTCCTTAACAGATAGTCTGTGATGTCATGCAAGTGCAGGTATGACACATTAATTATAGTGTAATAATTATCAGATTGAATATTTTGCCCAAAGCAGCAAAAGCTTCTAGGTACATTAGTTTCAAAATATTAACCCTTTAATGTTCATACTGGTCAAAACCGGCCTCTGTTATGGTCTTGTGGAATGTCTATTTAGAGGCCAGGCAAATAAGATTTTTGACAATTTACCATTGGAACGACTAGCATTCTCTTAGCCTGTAAATGGACATTCAATAGGCAGATATTAAGATTTGAGCATTAAAGGGTTAAAGAGCTTAGCAGGCTTACGGTTGTTTTAGTCCGGCACTCAGATTGAAACTATACCATTCAGCTCATAGCCTATACATCCGTAAGGACTAAGAGAACAGTCAATGGGTTTTTTAGATTGATTGAAAAGTAAATCATGCCAGCCTCATAGACGTGAGAAATACATCTACGGTTATCAAGGCAATTATTTCAGTGGTAAATTTAAAACTAGATGGACAACATCCCAGGTGGTGAACCCTTTAGTTTTTCCACCCATTATACATTATGTGTGGCAGTGTCACGAAATGAGGATTTCTTACAATATTATCCCCCCCTTGATGAATCAAATGTCGACTGAAATACTCTAACATTATTCTAATTCTTGAAAAGGAGACAAATTACAAAATGTCCAAACTATGTAAAAGTATCCAAAGAACTTTTAAATCGTTTTAATTTTGCTAGAAACTATATGCTAAAATGATAAATAGAATAAATCTTTAAATTTTTGTTGGGATCAGATAATCCCTTAAATTAAAAAACCCATTGAAAAACCTTTAACAGTCTTCTAATTCTTCACCCACAATAAAAAGTCCAAACCACGTAAAAATATCGAAATAACGTAAACTGGATTCAATGAAAGCGTAGAATCTGTACAATTTTAATGTGATCGGATATGTCCTTGATGAACTACGTGTCCATTATGTCCATTGAAAAACTTTAATATTGACCTAATTCTTGGTGCAAAACAAGCTACAGTAAGTCCAAACAACATACAATATGAAATAACGAACAAATTTGAATCATTTATATTGTGATGGACAGAGGATGCAATGATCTCCTTGATCAATTAACCCTTTAACCCTCATAAAACGACTTCTGCAGGTCTTGAGAATTAAATCTCCATTTGCAGACCAAGAAGACTATTTTTGAAAATTTACCACTGGAATGACTGGCTCGATAACCGAGCCAGTCATTCCAGTGGTAAATTTCCAAAAATAGTCTCTCTTGGCCTGCAAATGGACATTTTCTATGAAAAAAATTGAAATTTTCTTGAACAAATTCAAGGGTTAAATGCCCATTAACATTTAGTAATTCTTGTTGCAAAATAAGCTAAGTCCAAACAGCACAAAAATAAAGAAAGAAATTTGATACCGACTACTTATGAGGCAGATCCGATGCAGTGGTGGTATAGATCATATCTAAAATTTTATTAAGATCTGATAAATCCTTGATGAATTAAATGTCCATTGAGTATTTCTCTGTATGCCGCATGCCAGTACACCATTTGGGTCGCTATGATCGAGAGAAATAATCTCTTAGTCTACAAATGGACATTTCTCAAGATCGCAACAGAGGCCGATTTCAGCCATCTTGAGTGTTAACATTTTAACGCTCATATCAGCCAAAAATGGCTTCCGCAGTGGTCATGAGAAATGTCAATTTGCAGGCCAAGACGATATTTTGAAAATTTACCACTGGGATGACTGGTTCGACAACCGAGCCAGTCATTCCAGTGATAAATTTTCAAAAATAGTCTTCTCTTCATCTGCACATGGACATTTTCTAGGAAAAGAAATTTTTTTTAACAAATTCGAGGCGTATAAAGTTAAAGGGTTAAAGCAGAATTCTGTTCCTTAATCCTTTAAGCCTTAAATTTGTTCAAGAAAATTTCAATTTTCTCATAGAAAATGTCCATTTGCAGACCAAAAGAACACAATTTACCACTGGAATGACTGGCTCGGTTATCGAGCGAGTCATTCCAGTGCTAAATTTTCAAAAATAGTCTTCTTTTGGTCTGCAAATGGACATTTCTCAAGACTACTACAGAAGCCGTTTTTGGCTGATATGAGTGTTAAAGGGTTAATCGCATGATAGCAATCTAACAATAGTATGCATAGTTTATCGATGATATGCTCTATCACCCGAATAGCTAGTATACAATGAGATGAGGGTTCCTTTGATTCTTTCTAGATATACATTACCTGTTTTAAATCTGAAATATAAAACAGACTATACATGTATCTATATCTCGTTAACGTTTCTATAAGCTTTATTGTGTTGGCGAGATATTTACCTGTAATATACCCCGGATCTCCTGTGACATGAGTCACCCATGTGAATTGAATGCCTCAGTATCTATACATATGTAATAAATCCGGAACACTGGCCTTTGATTTGATCTTTGACAAAGGGCTTATGTAAACATGAGTCAAATAGAAAAGTTAAAGCCTTGTATAAATAATAGATAAGCGAACGATTTTGAGAAAAATTAAATAAATACATATACTTGCTTTAACCATTACCACACCGATATGGTAAAAAACCCCACAGACCCCCCTTGTGGGTTGGTCTGTTGTTTTATTAACCACTATAAAAACATCCATTACCTTTCAATCACTACTTGCTAAATCAATTATCTGCATTTTGCTATCAGAATAAGATTTTTATGCCCGCATACCCACCTCCCCCTGCCTAATCCCATTCCTATGGACCCTCAACCAGGCTACTGGTTGACTGTCCTCTCCAGCCTGCCATCTAGTATAGACTGGCACCAGTCTATACTCACCTCATAGTGACGCTTGTCGCTAGGCGCGCTTGCGCATGCACACTAGAGCCCAAATAGGAAACAGATTCACTTTTCTAAATTTAAGTGCAAAATATTTCAAACTGATTCTCAACTCTTACCACGCGGGGTGGTTGAGGCCGGGTCGTAGTGATTGAACGGTAAATATGTTTTTATAGTGGTTAATAAAACAACAGACCAACCCACAAGGGGGGTCTGTGGGGGGTTGTTATTACACCACCAAAACATCCATTACCGTTCAATCACTACTTGCTAAACCCGTAGATTTGGTCAGTGCCCCCTGTCCACATACGGTGGGAGGAGATTTAGAGAATCATTAACATAGGATGAACCGGCAAAAAGAGTGAAAGAAGTAGACATGCCCCTAACGTCATGGGCTTTAATATGCGCGAGATCGATTTGATCCGGAGACGCTATTTCATAGCAAAGCTTAATTGTCTCGCAAAGCCATCTGGCAATTGTAGCCTTTGACACCGGCTTAGATAATTCTTCCGCATAGGAAACCCATAAATGGGAAGGATCTGTTCTTTTAAAATCGGTTCGCTGTTTATAGGTTCGTAACGCTCTAACCGGACACCAAAATTTGTCTGAAGGCGAAAAAGACGACAAAGATTTTAAAATAATAGGACTAGCAGGAAAACGGTTAGACTGGGTTTTAGATAGAAAATCCCTTCTCGGATATAAAACCAAACCGTCACCTGACACTATAAATCTATCTCTTTCAGCAGAAAGAGCATGAATCTCTGAACGCCTTCTAGCTGATGCAGCAGCCACCAGAAAAACCGCTTTAAGAGTTAAAAGCTTAAGACTGATAGACGATATAGGTTCAAAATGTCGACCTGCCAAGACTTGAAGAACCAAAGCCAGATTCCAGGAAGGTAAAGGCTTAGCAACCGGAGGACGAATATTACCTAGACCTCTAATAAAGCTATTAAGAATCTTAGTATCCTTGACCTCGGCATTCAGAAGACAGGGAAGGGAAGATGCCAGCGAAAATCTATAACCCCTAACCGTGTTAGCTGACAAACCCAAAGAATCAAACAGATAAGATAAAAAATCTAAAACTTGTGGTATAGAAACAGAATCGGGCACGAAACCTTGGTCTGAACACCATTTACCAAAGATTTTAAGACGACCCTTGTAAACTCGACGGGTCGATTCCCTTCTGGCCGAGTCAATAATTTCCTGAGATCTTGAAGAAACCGTATCCTGGAAGCTTTCAGACTCGAGATTCTCCAAACGCATAGATTGAAGATTCCTGGACACAAACGAACGATCTAAAGAAGCATCTCTAACTACTGAAAATAAAGAAAAATCTAACCCTGAATCCACAATTTGAAACTCGAGCTCAGGGGACAGAACCACCGAAACAATCGGATCAAGATGGTCAAAAGACATAGACGATGCCATAGACGAAGGAGGAGACGAAACTGACTGACCGGAAGCAAAAACTTGATCACCCTGATCATGGAAGGAAGAAGATTGAGGACCATACTGAAGCCTAGTAAAGCCCGGAGGAGGAGGAATGGAAGATTTAAACAGAGGAGAAGAGTTAGTAACATGAGACGAGGAGAAGTCTTTCGACGAGAGAGAAGAGGAAAGGGATGAAGATCTAGACAAACCCGGATTAACCACCGCGTCACGAAAAGAAGAATCCGAATGAGAAGCTAACTCAACCTCGCTGCCCCTTGGAGGAATGAAAGAATCATAACTAGAATCTACCGACTCCTGAGACAACCTTTGCAAATTTACTAGACCAGAATCATTAAAATTCCTAACATCCACCAATCTCGCTGATGCTACCGAATTTTGATCATTTGCTAACCCGGAAGCTGACTCCCAACCGGAAACGGAAATTGGAATTCTATCCAGGTCTGACCGACCCGGAAGTACCCCTCTGATACCGGAAACGGAAGTACACTGACTAATGTCCACCCCGGAACCGGAAGCGCATCTACCGGAATTCGAAAAATAAACAGAGTCCTCAGACTCCGGATATCCGGAATGGCCGGAAGCGCTCCACGACCCGGAACCGGAAGAAGACAATAGACTTCTAGGATCCGGATGTCCTAAATAACCGGAAGACAGACCGGAAGTAGCCAAAACGGAAGAGGTAACCAGATCTTGCAGACCTGGATTACTCCCCCTCACGGAAGTCCTACCGGAAACGGAAGTCACAGAAGCCGGAACCGGATCTAGACGACCCGGATGTCTACCTAACGCGGACTTCCAGCCGGAAAAATGTGAATCGGAAAATTTAAGTAAACCCGGGTCCAAATGACCCGAGTCCACCCCACCGGAACCGGTACTCGCAAGACTAGGTATCTTAGACATGGGCGCTCTCGATACTACTTTGACCACCGGAATCACCGTAAAATTGGCATTCCCATGAGTACTAGCCTCATGGACGCCAGCTTCAACCGACGCCACCACTGCTTGAGGGCTATGCCCATCACCCTCAAGTCTTACGTGGACTTTCTGTGGTGCACTCTCCGAGCACACCTTCAAGAGCTTTGGCGCTCTTGTCTTCTGCTTAGGTGATATCACCTGCCTAGAGGTCAGAGGGACCGGCTTCCCCCATTTGCGGGAACGCCCGCTAGCCTTCGGGCTATCCTCGGAACTCGACGATGTTTCCTGCCTTTTCGCCTCTCTTATCGCAGAAGTTATCCTCTCATCAAGCGATTTCGTCAATACCGTGGCGAAGGATTCAAACCTGGCGAAAAGCACCATCACGGCGTCCGAGTTTCCCGATGAATTTTCCCCCTCCGTTGCTACCGATAACGGAATAGAGGTTTTAGCAAAGGACACCGCCTTAGCCTTGCTAGCAACGGAGGAAGGGGAAGGACGACCAGAGGGCAGCGATAGTTTACCCGACAAATCCTTAAAAAACATTTTTGCCACCGAAACCGGCCACCCTTTACAAATCCCACACATCGCGGTGGATGTACAGGTCGTACACTTCGCACAAACGTGCCCTTCGAACTCAATCGCGTGATGCCGATCACACTTCACCGATGTACATTTGGTTTTATCTGACCCTTTCGCTGACTCCTACAAACGAAAAACGTAACAATGAAGCATTTCGCTCAAACTCACTAATAATAGCAACCTCAACTCAGTTCTAATGGCGGGAAATTCAAATTTCCTGACAAGAAACCTTCAAGGAATTCTACAATATCCTTATACTGCACTAGAAATAACTTCTTTTACAGGCTCTAGACATTGGACTGGACATTATTAATGATGATGATATTTTAGGATAGGCATAACCATCAAGATACCACGAATAATACGATGTTCACGAAAACCGGTAATATCTCAATTTCGTCTATAATATACTGTACAAACACATTATACTTCTTAGACGTAACTTAGGGAGGATTGTCTTCATATTAGGCATGATTATATTCCTTGATATAAAGTAAATAGGTATAGCTTCACAGCGCAAAAGACAAAATCTCTTTCAAATATTTTTTAGCCAACTATTCTGCTTGCAGAATAATTGAAAAGTGAATCTGTTTCCTATTTGGGCTCTAGTGCGCATACGCAAGCGCGCCTAGCGACAAGCGTCACTATGAGGTGAGTATAGACTGGTGCCAGTCTATACTAGATGGCAGGCTGGAGAGGACAGTCAACCAGTAGCCTGGTTGTCAACCAGTAGCCTGGTTGAGGGTCCATAGGAATGGGATTAGGCAGGGGGAGGTGGGTATGCGGGCATAAAAATCTTATTCTGATAGCAAAATGCAGATAATTGATTTAGCAAGTAGTGATTGAACGGTAATGGATGTTTTTGTGGTGTAACAACCTAATTTGCTGAAAACTGTACGCCAGTTCATCTTTTAATTTAATTTAAAAATTTTTAAATCTGAACTGGTGTACATTTTTCAATGAATTTGGGTGGAAGATGGTGCTGTCGAAGACAGCAACATCGTCCCTCAAAATTGTTGAAAAATGTACACCTGACTCTTTGCTATTGGCATGGTAAAAGATAGAATATTGAGATCAGAATGATTCGTCATTGAGCAAGATCGCTCAAAATTATCTTTTAGACGGAAGTGAACTCAGCATTGTGGTATTCAACCTTTTAATTGTCAAATTCGGGCAAGAAAGATAAAACATTTACTTTTTGAAACATCATTTGTAGGTACATGTAAACTATTTTTGAAAATTTCCTATGGGAATGACACCACAGTTATCAAACCAGTCATTTTTCAGCGATATATTTTAAAAAATTTCTTCCCTTGGTCTGCAAAGTGACATACCTGAAGACTACTATAGAGGCTTCATACTAACATACACCCACTCACATAGCTACGCTGTTCGAGGCCGTACTTTCAGGCCTGTGATTTCTTGCTATGTGAAGTAACATTACGCTAGTGGGCTGGAGGTAGCCAATCAGATTTCTGCCTACTTCACGAGATAGGTGAGAGTTCATCTGGTGACCTAATTTACAATCACAAAAACAACGGCGATCGTGACGCTGTTGATCTGGAAAGACATTTGCAAAGGTTTGCAATAGTTTTGCTCTAAAGAAGTTATCTGAGGAACAGAAAATGTGTAGATTGGTTTTCGGTAACAAAAACCCACTAGTTTGGTTTATGCACATGTGTAAATTTGTCTACTTCCTGATTTCTTATCGAGCAATCTCATTGGTGCAAGTTGAATGACCCCAGTTCATTAATATGTATGAAGCTTCGTGAACTTAGCACAAACATCAAACGCGTGCAAGCACGGTACTCGATACAGGAACGTAGTGGGAGGGTGAGGATCATGCAATAGGATGATACTATAGAGGCTGGTCTGGATCGTGCAATAGGATGATAGTATAGAGGCTGGTCTGGATCGTGCAATAGGATGATAGTATAGAGGCCGGTCTGGATCGTGCAATAGGATGATACTATAGAGGCTGGTCTGGATCGTGCAATAGGATGATACTATAGAGGCTGGTCTGGATCGTGCAATAGGATGATAGTATAGAGGCTGGTCTGGATCGTGCAATAGGATGATAGTATAGAGGCTGGTCTGGATCGTGCAATAGGATGATCCTATAGAGGCTGGTCTGGATCGTGCAATAGGATGATACTATAGAGGCTGGTCTGGATCGTGCAATAGGATGATACTATAGAGGCTGGTCTGGATCATGCAATAGGATGATAGTATAGAGGCCGGTCTGGATCGTGCAATAGGATGATACTATAGAGGCCGGTCTGGATCATGCAATAGGATGATACTATAGAGGCCGGTCTGGATCGTGCAATAGGATGATACTATAGAGGCCGGTCTGGATCGTGCAATAGGATGATACTATAGAGGCTGGTCTAACAATTCATGGGTTAATTAACTACAGCTGGTTCTTTAACCCTTTAACAGTCAAGACGGACAAAAAGCAGCCTCTACAGTTATCATGAGTAATGTCCATTTGCACTTTGCATGCCAAGAGCTTATTATTGGTCAAGAGCCATTGGTAAATTTTAAGCATCGACTATTTGTTAACTGGCCATTACAGTTTAAACTAGCAAATTTAAATTTAGAAATCAGGCATTTTAGAAATTATGTCAGTCTGGCAGGAGTTTCTCTCATGCTCCCATTAAGGCTCGGGTTTGTGGTTCAGGGCTAGGATGTGTGGCTTAGGGCTAGGGTGTGTGGCTCAGGGTTAGGGTGTGTGGTTCAGGGCTAGGGTGTGTGGCTCATGGCTAGGGTGTGTGGCTCAGGGCTATGGTGTGTGGTTCAGGGCTAGGGTTTGTGGTTCAGGGCTAGGGTGTGTGGTTCAGGGCTGGGTTTGTGGTTCAGGGCTAGGGTGTGTGGCTCATGGCTAGGGTTTGTGGTTCAGGGCTATGGTGTGTGGTTCAGGGCTAGGGTTTGTGGTTCAGGGCTAGGGTGTGTGGCTCATGGGTAGAGTTTCAGGCTCCAGGGTTTTACGGTTCACCAATGGTTGCATGAAAGCTTGGGTAAATTCCTTCACTCCCTCTCTCTCTCTCTACCTAGTAGTGTACCATGCAGTGTAAAACCTGAGGTCCATTAGAGGGGCTAATATGAGGATATACACGATAAGAAGGCACACATTGGCCTGTAGGTTGGGCTATTTAGTTTTTCTACAGACCACACATATGGCCACCGCACACTGCAATGAGGCCAATCACTGGGATTTAAGATGACAATGGACCTTTCCAGTTTTAGCTACGCCCCACCCATCTCTAGCTAAGCTCCACTCGCACCTCGCTCGTGCTGGGGGTCGATTGATCCCTGAACTCCCTGATTATCAATTTCCAGAAAACTATAGATAAGGTGTTGAATATTTTGAAGCTAATTTTACTGGGTGCGGTTTCAAAATATTCAACAGAATGTTTATTAAATGGTAAAGACAAACAATTCATACATTCTGAGGGACTATTAAGCGCTTAAGAGGGACTAAATCGAGTCATTCATGACGTAATGATTATGATGTCATCCTACACATCATGTATTTGATTATGTCATATGATGGATGGATAAACTGGAAAGGTCCATTACATCAGTCTCCACCAAAATGAATCACACACGCACGCATGCGCAATTGAATTAGAATAATTCACACAGGCACGCGCACACACATACGCAGACACACACGCACGCATGCGCAGTTGAATTAGAATAATTCATACAGGCGCACAATAATGTTGAACTTTAAATAACTCGATAATGAAGAATAACAATTAATGCGAATGAACAGGATTAGTTTATCTCCAACATATCATTTAAACGTGTGACTGTACATCGATAACTGCTTCATTAATACTAACTTTTCAACCGATATTTCCTCATTTCATTCATCGTACTCAGCCGCTCTTGCATATGCTCAGATTCACGTTTCTTACGGTCCTGAGTCATATTTACGTCCGTAACAATACAAACACAACACATTTATAGCAATGTTCCGTGAATAATAATCTCTCAGTCACAGTATTCTACACAGATTATTTAATGTTCGCAATACCTCTGTAACTCAGCCTATATAACATTGACTATTAACCCTGTAACACAAGTACATGTAGCTGTTGTTCTCTGCTATCACCGATATCATCATAAAATCATCTTGAACATTCAAAGGATCACATTCATATAGAATTTCACAAAGCGTTCAATCAACAGTTAAATCTGTCTTATATAACATGCATGAAATGGCCATCCCTGTCAATCACAATTATTACAATTATTACGATGATAAATAGGGTTTGAGGCACAGATGCTGGTGGTTGTTTAAGATGCCGGTGGTTGTTTAAGATGCTGGTGGTTGTTTAAGATGCTGGTGGTTGTTTAAGATGATGGTGGTTGTTTAAGATGCTGGTGGTTGTTTAAGATGCTTGTGATTGCTTAAGATGCTGGTGGTTGTTTAAGATGCTGGTGGTTGTTTAAGATGCTGGTGGTTGTTTAAGATGCTGGTGGTTGTTTAAGATGCTGGTGGTTGTTTAAGATGCTGGTGGTTTTTTAAGATGCTGGTGGTTGTTTAAGATGCTGGTGGTTGTTTAAGATGCTGGTGGTTGCTTAAGACTAACCATTTAACTTTAAAATTTGTTTAAGAAGATATCGATTTCCTTATAGAAAATCCCCATTTGCTGAACAAGAGATTTTTTTCCCCCACTGGAATGACGGCATGTTTTGATTATTGAATAATGCATGGTTATTGAATGATGCAGTCATTCCAGTGATAAAACTTCAAACACAGTCTTCTCTTGGTCCTCATTCTCAAGAAGACTGTAGAAGCCACTTTGCCAGACTAGCTTGTTAAATGGTCGTAAACAGGTTTCAACATAAATCTAGATAAAAGGTTATACATGTAAGCAAACTCTAAACTGACATAAATCTATTTCTAACAAGTCACTTTGGCTCCCTCAAGATATAAATATATGAAAATATTTATTGATTAAAATGTGTCACAGTGACTGATCGAAATCATACATCTGTCTGTTATTTACCTAATGTCAGACAATGAACTAGAATACGACTCTGTTAACCTCTTAACACTCATATCAGCCAATAATGGCTTCTGTGGTGGTCTTGAGAAATGCCAATTTGCAGACCAAGAGAAGCCTATTTTCTTTAATTTACCACTGGAATAACTGGTTCGATAACCGAGCCAACCATTACAGTGGTAAATTTTCAAAAATAGTCTTCTTTTGGTCTGCAAATAGACATTTTCTATGACAAAATTGAAATTTTCTTGAACAAATTTGAGTGTTAAAGTGTTAAAGTGTTAAAGTGTTAAAGTGTTAAAATCTGTAGATGATTGCATACATTCCAAAAATAGCTCTTTCATGAATATCAGGTTAGCTATAAGGCACATCATCCGTCCCTCATAAAGCCAACTATAAGTCTCTGATCTGCTCTGCTCTTGTTAAGAGTCCTGAGTTCTAAATCTTCATCAGAAGAAGAGGAGAAATTTCTCCAGTAAATTTTCAATTTTATTGCCCAATTTTGAACTATTAACACTTACCACACTGTTATTATTCCATCATTTGCTGTGTCAGTAACAAAGAAACCGACGTACATTTGCCAACAATTTTGGTGGACGAGGTTGCTGTCTATGACAGCACCATCTTCCACCAAATTTGTTAATATTTAGTTTAAAATTTACCATTTATGATGCATATTAACCCTTACCAAAGTTCATATTTTAATTTAATTTGAAAATTTAAAATTTTGACATCATAGTGATAAGAGGTAAGTAAAGGAGTCAGATCCAGTTAAATATTGATCAGGGACATTCCACACTTCCAATAATGTGAGTTATTGAGAAAGCGCTCCAAATTGTATATCGATCATTCACCTGTGGCATGAAAATCAATAAAACTGTATTTGAGTAATTTATAAATTTTCAGAATCACGAAAGCAAATACCAGATCAACATCATACTAAATGGCAAAAAACTAGAAAGACCGTAATGTCCAGTCCCTTTTGTTTGTGTGGACATCACACATTATTATGTGACAGTGGCATAATATTACGTCATTTTACATTGCTGAGTCAAATATGGATGGCTATTGTACGAGTCCACGTTGTGTTGTGTTGAAATTGGTACTGAACGAGACGCCTGCGTCGTCGAGTCCGATGCAGATTTTTCAACACAATGTGGACGAGTTATAAGCAAATAAACACCAAAAATCAGCAGAAATTTACTTTAATCTCAGAAATACAATGAACTTTTTTCATCAGGAAATGTAGGTTAGATATTATGAGTGGCTACCATTTCCAATATTTACAGTTATATTGAACGTACTGCCACTAATATTTGCGGAATGGAATAACTCCACAATTCCCATTCTTCTTGACGTAAAGATGCTGACAACCAATGTCTGAACAAACGCATGGCATTTTGTGTCTTCCTTTTTGTATTTTCTGGCACTTGCTAATCAATCAAGTTATCGATTTCTTCTTCGAATAGCATCGTTAATATTAATAGCGAAAATGTCTACTTGCAGCAGACAAACTTTATCAACGCAATAGAAGTTACCTACCATGACAACGCAATATGAAGAAATTAATGCGGAAAGAGTTATCATTCTTTAACGTCCAATACAGGTTTTAAGTGGCGTCCAATACATATTTTACCGTCCAATACGGGTTTCGCATCATCCAATATGGAAAAATTATTGGATGGTTACGTGGTACAATTGGAAGCGTTTCATTGGATAAACACACGCAGGTGTATAATGATATTTGGAATGTCATGGTATAATATGACATAGGTCACGGTAAAGCTGTACAGGGTACATAGGTACACCATAGCATATCTATAACCCTTTCAACTCCACATAACAGGTACAACACATAGCCTTTATTACACACACTATTTGCTGGAATTATTTAACCCTTTAAAACCTCAAATTTATTCAAGAAAATTTCAGCTTTCTCATAGAAAATGTCCATTTGCAGACCAAGAGAAAACTATTTTTGAAAATTTACAACTGGATTGACTGCCTCGGTTATCCAGCCAGTCATTCTAGTGGTAAATTTTCAAAAATAGTCTTCTTTTGGTCTGCAGATGGACATGTCTCAAGACCACTGCAGAAGCCATTTTTGGCTGATATGAGTGTTAAAGGACAAAGACTACGTTCACGAGAGCCTACAAAGACTACGTTCACGAGAGCCTACAAAGACTAAGTTCACAAGAGCCTACAAAGACTACGTTCATGAGAGCCTACAAAGACTACGTTCATGAGAGCCTACAAAGACGTTCACGAGAGCCTACAAAGACTACGTTCACGAGAGCCTACACAGACTACGTTCACGAGAGCCTACAAAGACTACGTTCATGAGAGCCTACAAAGACTACGTTCATGAGAGCCTACAAAGACTACGTTCACGAGAGCCTACAAAGACTACGTTCATGAGAGCCTACAAAGACTACGTTCACGAGAGCCTACAAAGACTACGTTCATGAGAGCCTACAAAGACTACGTTCACGAGAGCCTACAAAGACTACGTTCACGAGAGCCTACAAAGACTACGTTCATGAGAGCCTACAAAGACTATGTTCACAAGAGCCTACAAAGACTATGTTCACAAGAGCCTACAAAGACTATGTTCACAAGAGCCTACAAAGACTATGTTCACAAGAGCCTACAAAGACTACGTTCATGAGAGCCTACAAAGACTACGTTCACGAGAGCCTACAAAGACTATGTTCACAAGAGCCTACAAAGACTATGTTCACAAGAGCCTACAAAGACTACGTTCACGAGAGCCTACAAAGACTACGTTCACAAGAGCCTACAAAGACTACGTTCACGAGAGCCTACAAAGACTACGTTCAAGAGAGCCTACAAAGACTACGTTCATGAGAGCCTACAAAGACTACGTTCATGAGAGCCTACAAAGACTACGTTCATGAGAGCCTACAAAGACTACGTTCATGAGAGCCTACAAAGACTACGTTCATGAGAGCCTACAAAGACTACGTTCATGAGAGCCTACAAAGACTATGTTCACGAGAGCCTACAAAGACTACGTTCACGAGAGCCTACAAAGACTACGTTCATGAGAGCCTACAAAGACTACGTTAACGAGAGCCTACAAAGACTACGTTCACGAGAGCCTACAAAGACTAAGTTCACAAGAGCCTACAAAGACTACGTTCACGAGAGCCTACAAAGACTACATTCACGAGAGCCTACAAAAAAGACTACGTTCACGAGAGCCTACAAAGACTACGTTCATGAGAGCCTACAAAGACTACGTTCACGAGAGCCTACAAAGACTACGTTCACGAGAGCCTACACCACCACCTTGTGGATTGATATGGTATGACATCACATAGCCTGCAGTATGGTATGGTACAGGACGCCGCATGAATAAGTTAATGCTGCCAAAACAAAAACACAAATGTTTACTTAGTAAAATTTTGAACAACATATAAGAAATGTTCTGTTGAATATTTTGAACATAATTGGATTGGAAGACAGTGTGGCATTTCAACAGGTTTTATTTTGTTTTGGTGACATCTTATTTCAGATTTGTACTGTCTCCCGCAGTGGTCATGTCTATCAGATCGTGGCATGACATGGTATGGTATGCTATGATCTCACAGCAAACAAATCTGTAAAATTTATATGAAATCAGATTTCTCGTATATTATATCTACTGGTGAATAACATGTTAAAGCTGCACACTCGCACCAAAATGCTTGAAAACAAAATTGTTAAATTTGTATTCTTTTAAACTTCAGCTTAAATGGTGTGTACCTCAATATAATGAAATGAAATAAATCTTAACATACTGTATGGCGATTTAATTCCATACAAATTGCTATAATTTTTTTAATTGTGAAGTTGAATTAGGGACTCTAAAAGTAAACAATATTAACAATTTTATCTTCAAGCTTTTTGGTGTGAATATCTACCTTTAAAGTGATGCTAATCTCATCTCAAATGTTGTATTGCACCGCTAGAATATGGTTTATAGATTCCATATCATTCATATCCTGTCACATTCCCTAATCTGTATCACAATTATCTGTTTTGTAATATCGAGTAAATGTTGAACAGTGATCGGACACCATTTTGTCTCCTCAAGCTATTGTGTGCAATGTCGTAAGCTCCAATGCATCACATTCTTTATTATGTAATGCTCATCCCATTGAATATTTTGAAACTAATTTGACTGGAGGTTGTTGCTGCCTATGGCAGCAACAACTTCCAATCAAATTGGTTTCAAAATATTCAACAGCTTACCTGTAGGATTGCTTTTATACCACATTGCCAAACTATAGCTGGAGCCTCTATGACTGAGCGTATATACCGAGGCAGACACACTAGGATTTTTCTGATTGGTTAAAAAGTAAATCATGACAGCCACCATAGGGTGTAGAAATGTACCAACATTTAACTACTATATTCCGAATATCTTTCCTTAGCGGCGTGATACAAAGCTTAAAATTACCTGGATAGTTTATGAGCGGCGTGTTAGATCACCTGAATAGCTATCAAGAGATGGGATTAGTTATCCTTTAATTAAAACACTAACATTCTATGGTATTCTTGTAATAAATCACACAAGAAGATTAAACCTCATAAAGTTTTGGAATCAATGCCACAATAAAATTCATCATGTCCAAACCATATACAACTGTGAAAAAGAAACAGTAGAATTAATTTAATTATGATGCAGACTGAATGCAAAAATGGTAACAATCTATAAAACTGTAGTTTTATTGAAATCACCCGGGATGAATGGACCTTTCCAGTTTTAGCTATGCCACGCCCATCTCTAGCTAAGCTCAACCCATACCTCGATCATGTTAGGATCGAGCGATCCCTGAATGCGCTGATGATCAATTTCCAGAAAACTATACACGTTAGCTGTTAAATATTTGAGACATATATGGCAGAAACAACACCCAGTCAAATTAGTTTCAAAATAATCGACAGAATGTTTATTAAATGGTAAAAGCATACAAATCGAACGCGTCAGACTATTAAGCATTAATGACGGACTATATCGAATCCCTCATGACATCATGATTATGACGTCACCCACCATGTAATATAGTTAATTATGATGTCATTTGATGGATAGATAAACTGGAATGGTCCATTAAATGTCCAGTGAAAGGTTTTACAGCTTTACTCAGGAATAAGCTGTTTCTAAAATAAAATTCAATGTTCTGTTGAATATTTAGAACTTAATTACATTGGAAGCCATTGCCTGCCTAAGGCTTCCAATCAAATTAAGTACAAAATATTCAACAGAACATTTCTTACATCATGTTCAAATTTGTACAAAATAACATGTTTCTGATTCTGTTTGGAAATATGTTAACCCTGCCTCTTTGCAGGCCGACGGAAGACATACTTTTGAAAATTTACCACAGAAAGTGACTGGCGCGATAACCGATCCAGTCATTTCAATGGTAAATCTTCAAATATTCGGGCCAGGTGAGCTAACAACTAGTCATTCTATGTACCCCAGGCATAAGTCATGCCATCCTCCACTTCGTGTACTGGTCTCAATACAAATGTAAACAGCTGCAACATTATCAGAGATCTTTAGTTTTGCTATGTTATATGGTTAATAAAATCTATACAAGTTTAAAGTACTACAGTCACACAAAGGTGAATTACAATTATCTCACCTGTACAGCAAGATTCCAATTCTAAAAAGATCGATGTTTATTTAAATTCGTTTTCATAACTTTCTATCGACTGTTACAGTTGACAAACATTATAAAAATATTTTTCATTTATGGGAATATAAAACTCTCAATAACGGGTTAAACATCTTCACCTTCTAAACTTTTAACCCTATGACCAGCAAATCCCTGAAAAAGTATATTCTTTATGATATAAAACTTATTCTGTTGAATATTTTGAAATTAATTTGACTGGAAGATGTTGTTGCCTAAGGCAGCAACAGATTCAAGTTGAATTAATTTCAAAACATTCAACAGTTTTTCTGTACGGTAGTGTGGAAACTGAGATCTCAGGAATTAACTTTTACTTTTTTTTCTTTTTTTTTTACAGATCTGGGGAATTCATAGGTGAAAGGGTTAAGTTCAATTATCTCAAAATTTATTAGTGGCAGTTAACCCTTTAACCCTTGAAACTTTAGTGTCTCAGTTTCAAGACAAGAGGAAAGCTTTTGAATGCTTTGAAACTAAGTTGATTGGAAGCTGTTGCTGTCTGTTGCTGTCTTCAACAGAATATAATTCCTTACATCATAATGAATTTGTGATTTCTGGTATGCATAATGGTTAAATGGATAACTCTTTCAATGACAAATCCCAGAAATATTAAATTCATAACATTGCATAGCATATTCTGCAGATTATTTTTAAATTAATATGACTGGAAGCCATGGTTGCAATGGCTTCCAGGTGTATTAATTTCACAATTTTAAACAACTTCCCTGTTTATTTGCCCTGAGATTGAGGTACAGGGGATTTATCAGGTTAAGTTATTCAGATGACAATATCTTACATTCTGTATTTACATGTAGCTGTCTTCCAGCTGAATTTCTGCACACTATATATTCTATGGGGATTAACTCCGGATATGCTGAATATTTTGAAAACAATTTGACTGAAAGTTGTTGTTGGCTAAGCCACCAACAACTTTCAGTCAAATTGGTTTCAAAATATTCAGCCGGTCCGAAGTTATTGCGCAGTGAAATTATTGTAAAGTGGCTTACAGGAGCTACACAGTCACATATTCTACAGCTGTAACACAAAAACAGGGAAAACGGATAATTCAAATTTTTCATTACAAATTTATCTCTATCATCTATAAATTAGCATAAATTAAAATCTAATTTAAATTCAAATTGTTTTTGCTTTACAATTACTCACTTAATCCATTAACACTCTTATCAGCCAAAAATGGCCTCTGCAGTGGTCTTGAAAAATTTCCATTTGCAGACCAAGAGACTATTTTTGAAAATTTACCACTGTAATGACTGGCAAGCCAGTCATTCCAGAGGAAAATATTCAAAAATAGTCTCTTGGTCTGCAAATGGACATTTTCTTTGATAAAAATTTAATTTTTTTTTAGGGTTTAAAGTGTTAAAATTCAGTAAAGTTTAGTTCAAATAATCGACAATGAAATAATGAATATATAAATCAATTCACAAAATCAGCAGTTACCGGTATATGTACAAAGATCATGATTAACACTTTCACTACCACAGACGAGAAACCAAAACTGCTCTATGATACAGGCAATATTCTATTGAATAATAGAGGCTTCCAGTTTATCCATCGATCATGACATCATAATTAACTGCATGACGTGTAGGATGACATCATAATCAATAATGTCATGAATGGTGTTGCTAAGTTCGTGAATGGTGTAGCCAAATTCGTCCTGAATGTGTAATTGATGACAGACAAAGTGCTGTTGTATGAATTGTATGACCTTACTATTCAATAAACATGCTGTTGAATATTTTGAAACTAATTTGACTGAGCACGCTGTTATGCCAGCAACAGCACCCATTCATATTAGTTTCAAAATATTCAATAGCTTACCTGTATAATTTTCTGGATATTGATAATCAGCATATGATCAGGGAGTTCATGGATTGATCGAGCCCAACACAGGCGCAGTGTGGTTGGACCTTAGCTAAAGATGGGCGGGTCATAGCTAATGCTGGACTACACCATTAGATGATAATTTGGCTGGGGGCTGTAAATTCTGCCTATGTCAGCAAGAGGTTCTGCTCAAATTAAGTTCTAAAATATTCTACAGCTGTCCTCACAGTGTAGGTGAATTGAGACACAGGAACATCAAGGATTAAAGCAAAGCGTTCAATAAACTGCAGTTTCCAAAAGTTAAATAAGTGAATAGTGAGAACACCGTGACCTGCTGAAAGCTGCTGCTATCTGTGACATTTAGCAACACTATTCAGTAATACTCTTGTCAAAATGAGGACATCATCAATCATGGGTAGATGAACGTAACCAATGAATGCTGACAATCCAGCAGTAGATGAGTAACCCTTTAAACAACAAATCCATAAAAGTAAATTCTTCATGATTTAACCATTACCAGTCTGATGTCAAAATTTTTAATTTCAAATTATATTAAAAAGTTATTAACTAGTGTTCATTTTTCAACAAATTTGGTGGAAGATGGTGCTGTCGTAGAGAGCAACATTGTCTACCAAAATTATTACAAACTGTATACATGTTTCTATGCTATTGACATGGTAAGAGACAGAATATTGACATCAGTGTGCTAAGGGTTAAAGAATATTCTGGTGAATATTTTGAAATTAATATGACTAGAAGTCATTACTGCCTAACATGCCTAAGGCAGCAGCAATAGCGTTCAGACATATTAGTTCTAAAATATTCAACATCTTTCCTGTCTGTTTGTGCCGAGATTGAGATACAAGGAATTTATCGGTGAGAGTTAACCGTGTACAATGGTTAGAATAGAGTAATCCAGTTCTCGCTACATGCCATGCCTATTTATAGCTCCATCAACTCTTTACTTGTGTTGGAAGTAATTTATATACTTTGAAACCTGATGTCCCATTATCCCAATTTCAAAGTAATTACATGTATACCGGAAGGCTGTTGAATATTTTAAAACTAATTTGACTGGGTGCTGTTTCTGCCTAGTTTCACCCAGTTTTCAAAAAGATTTTCATTGAAACAACTGGATTGGTTATCAAGTCAGTTATTTTAGCAGTAATACTAGGTGGACTGTGGCCCATGTGTCAAGCCCTCGAGTCTTTCCACATACCACACATCATGTGTGGTAGTCGCAAAACAAGGACTTCTTAAAATAGTATAATCCTTGATGAATCAAATATCTACTGAAAACTAACATTCTTCTAATTCTTGAAAAGGAGACAACTCACACAGAAATCAACTAAGTCCAAACCACATAAAAATATGTAAATAATTTGACAATCATTTCAGTTATGATGGTGATCGGGGAAAGTCCCTGAAATGTTCAATGGAAAATTTAGCATTTACCTAATTCTTGATGCAAAATAAGCTACGTCCCGTGGAGGCTAGATGCAATTATGGTCTAGATCAAATCTGGAAAGTTTTATTGAAATCGGATAAGCCCTTGATGAATTTAAAGTACAGTGAAAGATTTTAACATTTATCTGCCACGCCGCACGCCATTTGGATCACTATGTCCAGCCATTCTATGCTTCACATAGGGCTTAACAAAAACAAATTCTCCGCAAATGGACATCCCTCAAGACCACTGCATAGCCTGGTTTTGAGCGGCTTGACAATTAGAGGGTTAAAAGTCAATGATTATTGTTTATCATAGCGATGACAGTGTATCTAAGCGGTGTAGATAAGTGCATGAAATACTTATTATATTATTGATAACTTGTGTATCAGCTAGTTATATCTCTTTAGGCCTATAATCACAAAACCAGCCAAAACCGTCCTCTACAGTTGTTATGGTGCTCTTATGCAATATCTAGTTGCAGGTCATGAGTAGAGTATTTTTTAGATTTTCCCACTGGAATGACTGCCTTGGTAATCGAGCCAGTCAAATTAGAGCTAAACTTTAAACAATTAGTCTTTTCTGACATATAATTTGCAAATGGCTTCAAGCATTAAATTCCTGCTTTTTCTGACCAATCTGTGCCATTAATGATTTAAACATGCCAATTTAACCCTCTAACACTCAAGGCGAACAGAAATCACTTTTTCAGTGGTCTTGAGAAATGTCCATTTGCAGACCAAGAGAAGACTAGTGTTTTTAATTTACCACTGGAATGACTGGCTCGATAACCGAGCCAGTCATTCCAGTGGTAAAATTTTCTAAAATAGTCTTCTTTTGGCCTGTAAATGGACATTTCCTATGAGAAAATTTTAATTTTCTTGAACAAAATCGATGGTTAAAGAGCACTATCTGACATTAATTTACACATCAAAATAACTGTTCAAATTTACTTATTAACACAAAGTCACAGACACATAATATCATATATTGACTATTAACCTCTTCATTGACAAATACCTGAAAAAGTAAATTCATTGTGATGTATAGAATATTCTGTTGTATATTTCGAAATCAATATGACTGGAAGTCATTGCTGCTTAAGGCAGCAATGGCTTCCAGTCATATTAACTTCCAACCATTCAACAGCCTTGCTTGCCCCTGAGTTTGAGGCACAGTGAAAGTGTGAAAAGTTACCAGGTACATTAACGTTTGTAAAAGTATAAATCTCAGCATGGGTCATTCATTGTACTATAGAGATAGTAATCCTTTAACACTCAAGTCCGTCCAAAAGCTTCTTAGGCATTGATCTTTAAAAAATGTACATTTGCAGACTAAGAGAAGACTATCGCTGAAAATTTACTACTGGAATGACTGGCTCGATAAACGAGCAAGTCATTCCAGCAGTATATTTTCAAAATTGTAGGTTTCTCATGGTCTGTAAATACAGAATTTCTAATTAAACTATCTTTTCTTGAACAAATGAGGGTTAAAGTGCTTAAACAATATCAAACAGAGCTTTCATCATGATTAAAAATATTACAAATATTAGTCTGAACAAATAACACTTGACCCAAACTTATGCCAATAGATAACCATTTAATGGTCAGGATTTTCATTTTATTTCATTTCAAAATGTCCGTTTGCAGACTAACAGAAGACTATTTTTTAACAATTTACAGCTAGAACGACTGGTTCAGTTATTGCGCCAGTCTTTCCAGTGGTAAATTTTCCAAACTACTTTTCTCGTTCTCCGCAAATCAACAGTTATAACAAGACCACTGCAGCCATCGTGTTTGACATCGAATGTTAAATGGTAAAGCATAACAAGTGACAATATGGTTGCTGAGTAGGATATTTCTTACAAACTGACATTAGATATAACAGCATTAACACACAGGTACTGAGATATACACACCAATTTCTGAATGATGCAGATATGTAACATGAAGAAAGGTGCAGACAATATGCTACACACACACACACCCCACCCCACCCGCTTAACCCGCTAACACTCATATCAGCCAAAAATGGCCTCTGCAGTGGTCTTGAGAAGTGTCCATTTGCAGACCAAGAGAAGTGTATTTTTGAAAATGTATCACTGGAAAGACTGGCTCGATAACCGAGCCAGTCTTTCCAGTGATAGATTTTCAAAAATAACCTCTATGAGAAAATTAAAACTTTCTTGAATAAATGCAAGGGTTAAATGGTTAAGCTCCAAAGAACAGAGTATATTAGCATGATTTGTTAACCCACCCACCCACCCACACACCCTGTCTCCCAAACTCCTGAAGGCTCTAAAGCGTGAGCTTATTAGCATGATCTGTTAATACCAGCTGATATTAGAAACCATTAGTCTACCAGTGGCTGTAATTGGAAACATATGACAATCAAAATACTGCCAATTATAAACACTTGTTTGCCAAAATCTGCCCTGAACAGCTTCCTTTAACCCTGTTACTTCAGGTAAGGGTTTGTGAAGCGAATTGAGATTAAGATTTTTGAATAATAAATTAATGGCAATTTGCAAGCTAAGAAGATAGTTTCTGAAAATTTATCACTGGAATCAATGGCTCAGTTATCGACCCAGTGATTCCAGTGCTGAACTTTCTAAGATGGCCTTTTCTTGGTGATCTGAAAATGAAGCTTTCTCGAGACAACAGCTGAAGCCATTGTGATGTACTGGTGTAGTGGCTATGCATCCGCTTTGTGCTCATCTATGCTGCAAGATGCCAATCCTTGGTTAGATCCATGTTCGATCCCTCCGTATTCAAGGTGTCAAAAACCTGCACCACTACAGTCCTTCACAGGGACTACAGTCCTTCTCATGGCACGGTAAGTTGGTCCCGTCTCCCCTAGTGTCTGTGGCATGGAGGATGTAAAAGAACTTATGGTACACTGAGGAAGCATTGTTATCTAGTTGTCATCACTCTTTCCATGGGATCACAGATTGTACCTGAAACCAGTCATATTAATTTCAAAATATTCAATAGTTTTCCTGTATTGTTCACTTGAAATTGAGAGAAAATATGGGGAATTCATTGTTGATGGAAGGCTTAAAAAGATGGCAGATTGTGCAGATGTGTGCAGACTGGACTGCACTACGTGGCAAAGCTGACAGCCCCCACCCTCACACCTCCAACGGCAAGTAACTAAATATAAGATTAACAAAGAATGGAATATTTTGAAATCAATTTGACATTAGGCAGCCAAGCACCCTCAGTCAAATTGATTTTAAAATATTCAGAATTTTAAGAAGAGTACTTGTTAAATATTGTAACATTGATCTCCAACATGAGTTTAAGCAGGCCTGTCCAAATCAATTGGCGTAACTCATTTTTCATTCGCTCAAAAATTACGCAAATGTTTCTGACACAACCCATTTTCCATTCCTACAATTCCTTTCATGTTGTCCATACATGTATAATACATGAAAATTGGTATGGACTACACACATTTTCAATTTGGACAGGCCTGTAAAGCGGTCAAGATTTTTTTACATTTTTACAATTCATATACTTGACAATTAATTCAAACTTCATAAAAACAGCTACATTCATTTACTTGTATCAGTTAAATGCCAGGTCAACGTTGGTCAAGAAAATACATTTTAAACCCTTTAACACTGATATTAGCCAAAAATGGCTTCTGCAGTGGTCTTGAAAAATGTCCATTTGCAGACCAAAAGAAGACTATTTTTGAAAATTTACCACTGGAATGACTGACTTGGTTATCGAGCCAGTCATTCCAGGGGTAGATTTTCAAAAATAGTCTTCTCTTGGTCTGCAAATGGACATTTTTTATTGAGAAAATTTAAACTTTCTTGAACAATTTCGAGGGTTAAGCAAAGTGTCCATTTGTCATGTTTGTAGACCAAGTGAAAAATGAACACATATCACTAGACCAACTGGCGTGTTGAACACGCATTTGTGTAGCTCACTTATCATGTGACCCAGTCATTCCAGCGCTAAGCTTTCTAAAATACTAGTACTATAATTCTCCTGGTCTACAAAATGGACATTTCTCAAGACAGACACCATTTCTACCAGCTTTACGATTAACACATTAACAGTTAAACCATTATCCTTCCGCAAAGTCAACAAAAATTGGTGACTGACAGTAAAACATCTTGTATTTAATTCAACTTTAAAAGTAACAATCACAAAACTAAGTAAAGTTTATATATATATATCTATATTCTCCAGTTATTTATATGGTCTGTTAGACTGAATAATGGTTGACTAGAGAGGCATGTTGTGCCATTATTCACCAGCAAATTAATACATACACCATATAACATTTGAGTAAGCGCCTTCATTCTGCACACCATCATGACAGTAGACCTTATATTTCATACACTCTAAATATACTACATGTAGCTTACCCCTTTCACTGATGAATTCCACATATCTCATTCTCAAGGCAACCATACCGGAAAGCCGTTGAACATTTTGAAATGAATTTGACTGGAAGCTTCCAGTCAAATTCATTTCAAAATATTCAACAGAATAAGTCTTATATCGTAAAGAATTGACTTTTTCACGGATTCATCTGTGAAAGGGTTAAGGCTTTATGGAGACTATCTTAACCCTTTAATGGTCAAGGCAGACAGAAATGTCCTCAGCAGTTGTCTTGAGGAATATCTATTTGCCGGCCAAGTGAAGGCTATTTTCCAGAATTTACAACTGGAATGGCTGGTTCGATAATTGAGCCAGTTATTTCAGGTTTAAATATTAAAAAATAGCCTTCTCTTTGTCTGAGCAATAATCTTGGTTTCGCTTAACAAATCTTGAGTATGAAAACATTAAAACAATAACTTGGACAGCAATCAAATACAATCAAACTGAAACTATATATATATATATATATATATACACACATCACATTTTCTAACATGACTTTTCTTTTCTAACCGCTTTATAGGAAGTCAGAATGAAAATTATTGCCACATTCAATTGTAAAACCCCACTATGATATTAATGCCAATGCAATAATATACCCAAGCAAGATGCAAAATATTTTGAAACCATTTTGACTGGAAGTATTTCAGTCAACCCAGTTTCAAAATATCCATGAGAATATTTCTGAGAGAATAGAATTGCAGGCGCCTGGTCCATTGATAATACGGACATATTACGCGGGATACACGCTCAGACACAAATGATATCCAGTTATTCATAAAATGTCTGGCATTCGTTCCATCTGTACAAACTAGATAATGATGATAATATTACAGTCAAACACGCAACGACAAGCAATGATAACCTGTGATTTGGCGCCAAAAGATGGCAGTTCTTTAAGATAGGTGGTAATTAGACCACCTGTCTTAAAGAACCACCATCCTTTTGCTCCAAATGGAATATCAGATAGCAATTAGGTCACCTGTATTCAGAGCCCATCTGTTTATAGTGAGTAATTGTCTATGCCCGATAAGGTGGTCTTTTAACGCAGAGAAACGTTCACATAACAATGTGTCAGTCTGCCTACAGAGCAACACTTTCCATTCTACATTCACGCTTCAAATACCTCACAATCGGAATCTCACAGAAAATTTTGAGACCATTATAACTGAGATGTGATAAAGCCTTAAAACGAGTGCTCTGTACCTTCAGTCAAATCCAGTTCTTAGCTTAATTGTAGCGTGTAATACGCGGATAAACAAGCATCGTATTCAGGACAGAATCTATATTGCGCTTGCTTTATATTATTATTATTACCTTACACAATCAGAACTGTGGGAAATATATGAATCAAAAAGCATTTTCACAATAGCATTGGCAGAGAATATGTACAGATTCTAAATCTATTGTATCATTTGTATGTTATTATTATCGTAAAACCGTAACTGATTGAGCAAGTTTGTCACTTCTCACGATTCTGTTAACGGGTCCAATTAAAGTATCAATTCCTATAATATATATATATATATATAATCATTCCAGTGGTAAACTTTCAAAAGGCCTTCTCTTGGTCTGTATTTATGGACATTTCTCAAGACCACCACAGACTTAACCCCTTCACCAGAAATACCAGTAACTCAACATTAATGCACACCAACAGCTTCCAGGCAAATTAATTTCAAAATATTCACCAGAATATTTCTTACATGATAATGAATATGTAATATCTGAGATATAGCATTGAGACTAGGATAACCAGTCACATTAAATGTAATTAACGATTTAACACTAAAATTTCTCTTCAATTTTCTCTTAGAAAATGCCCAGTTGCAGACAAGACTATCTTTGAAATTTTCCCACTGGACTAACTGGCTCGGTTATCGAGCTAATCATTCCATTGGTAAATTTTCAATAAAAATCTTTCACTTGTTCTGTAAATTGGCATTTTCGAAGACAACAGCGGGTTGTTTTTGGCCAGCTTGAGAGGTAAAAGTAAACATGTCAGTATAACTGGTCAAGAGACTAATACTCAGTCATACTGATTAAGGGGAGATAAATGTTTATGACTAATACATGGGAATAAGTAAATTATAAAGAGTAGTCTCTCTTTAACATAGTCACCGCTTAATAACATAAATAATCTCTTGATCGGCAAATGGACATTTTCTATAACGATTAACAGGATCTATTTTTCTGAACACGTTTGATTATTACTCATCTAATTGCAGGTTAACAAACATTTCCGTAGGAAAGTGCAGTTACACTACTACAAATAGTTTGTCAATGAGGCCTTGTTAACCCTTCCACTGACAAACCCCTGAATGCGTATATTATTTACAATATAAAACTTATTCCGTTGAATATTTTGAAATTAACTCGACTGGGAGTTCAGACTAATTTCAAAATATTCAACGTTTTTTCTGCTTGGTAGTGTTGAAAATGAGATATGGTGAATTCATTGGTGAAAGGGTGAATCATTTGACAATGCCTGGGTACCTTAGTTATTATTTCAGCGTCCGAGACATTGTTTAGACGTATTGCTTTAACCATTTAATGGTCAAACCGTCCAAAACCACCCTCTGCAGTGATCTTGAGGAATGTCCATTTGCATGCCAAGAGATGATAGTTTTGAAAATTTACAACTGGAATGTCTAGCTCGATAACTGAGCCAGTCATTCCTATAGTAAATTAAAAAAAAATTGTATTCTCTTGGCCTGTAAATTGACATTCCACAAAACCATGACAGAGGCCGTTTTTGTCGGCATGACCATTAAAGGGTTAACGCAAAAACGTCACAAAAGACAAATTCTTTGCAGAGAAACAAATATTATGTTCAAATATTTGGAAATTAGATTTTAGCAACAACATGTTCCAGTTGAAATAGTTTCAAAATATTTAACAGCTTTCGTATATAGTTCGTGTATATAGACACTGGCATTTCAAGATGTTAACTGACACTTGGAGATCAATGAATACTTGGCATTCAACACTCAAAATATGTTCAACAAAATAGATGGCTAATTTTGAAAACTTACCATTTTTATGACTGGCTTGGTTAAAATATTAAAAGATATACTTCTTTTGACCGGTAAGTGGACATTTTTCATGATCACTGTAGGAGCCATCTTGGTCGTCTTGACCTTCAAAGAGTTACTCATAATTTGTGTGATATGAATAGATGCATACCTGTACATCAAGTATTAGAGTCATACTAAAAATGAAAGGTTAATTATGCCTGTACAAGGAACTACCATCCTCAAAAGATGTATTGTCACATGCAAAATGTTTTGTATCATAAAACTGAACCACATGAATGAAAACATTATCTTTATCCCTAAATAACACACAAGCCAACAAAAACCAGCTTCTGTAGCGGTCTTGAGGAATGCCCATATATGACCATTAGATGATTTTTGAACCACTGGAATGGGCTTATAATAGTCCAAGAGCTACTGGGGTGTTTAATTACCCGAAAGAGGCCAAACGAAACTGATGCTGTTTTTAGATAGCCCAAGATATGTAATATATGAAATGAGTATTCTTAGCTGCTGAATATATTCCGAGATGATTTCAAAGGTACCTTGATATTTGACCTATCTGACAAATTAGGGGTAGGGGAAATTCAAAGTCACATCGCTCTCTTATTTATACACCCAGCCATACCCAAGACCCATCATAGTAAAGGTAATGAAGTCCTCCTTCAGTTGATACCAAGCAAAGAACCCACGTTTGTTGTATTGTGTAGATTATTTTAAATAACAGACGGGACGGGGAAATTTTCGAAAATGTTATTCAAAGTAAGTGTTTTCTTAAATCAGTTTACCTTCTAATTAAAAAAATGTTTCTAATTCCACTATTCCAGTCATTACATAATTTCAATGCATTATATATTGCAACTAGACACTCTCTAAAGTAGTTTTCTTTTTCAGATGTAGAAGTCAAGTCATAAATGGCGAAACAGCAAGAAAAGCGACTCAAGTGCATTCTGCATGTTGGAGGCATGACTTCTGATCCAGTGGTGCCATTCACTGATGAGCACTGGCAATCTGTAAAAAATGCTTCAGAAAAGAGACTTCAAATGGAAATCATCACAGTATAAAGGTGTATGTGACAATCTGCCTAGTGATTATTCAGATCATGATGGGTTTCTCCCAAAATTTTACACCTTTACCGCTATTTCTAGTGATGCAGACAAGCACGTAGATACTGAGAAATCCTCTGTCAAACCACTGTTAGGGTCTGAAGCGGAAGCAATGACAAGTGGATTCTCGGTGATATTTCAAAATAAATGCCTGTTTTGTGAAAAAGAGAAAATAGCAACTAAATTTGAATCCCTCGGACTTTGTGCAAGTATAGATGCTGCTAATAGCATACAAACTGCTGCGAGAAAACTAAATGACTGGGTACTGTTGACAAAAATTGGTGACATAGATTTGGTTGCCAAGGAAGTTAAGTATCACCACAGTTGTAGATGAGCCACAGCAGCTGATGACTCTTCTAGCATAATTCATAGAAAGGTATTTTCTCAGATTGCAGATTAGGTTCAGTCATTCATCACTGATGGACAACAACCAGAAATGTTGATATCTGTTCATCAGCGCTACCTTGCCAGTCTTGCATCCCATAGTATCATTGATTCTTCTTATGTCGCTTACCAGCAATGCAAATTCAATACTTGGAGTCACCGAAGTTTGACAATGTATTCATCCATTTGGCTCCTTTCACATCGAACTGGCTTTCTTTGGTGCAGAGTCTTGATGCCCTCACATTCTGGTAGATAATTGTATTCTAGCTGATGGGTCACTGAATGGTTTCCTTTCTGGGAAACATTTTAATCGGTGCAAGTGCATTCACCCTTTGCTAGCACTTGCATTTCACACAGATTTCTTCAGGACTATGGAACGATTCCACAGGACTTGGCAGTTGCCGTATCACAATTACATGAAGACATCAAGCCGGCTGCTTTGGAGGCTACTGAGCAGAGACGGCTCACAAATTCTTCACAAAGTATGACGAATTCTGTGAATGAACCATATCTGGTGACCATAGAAGCACAGCAAGGTTTTGGACGATGTATATAGATCTTGTTGATCTCTACCTGATATGCTGTCAGTCCTTCAGAACAAATGATGTGGACCTTTTTACTCACACCCTTGAAAGTATGTGTCCTATATTCTTTGCCACCAACAGACAGAACTATGCCAGGTGGATCTCAACCTACTCCGCATGGACAGTTCACATGCAGGAGTACGGGAGGTGCTTCAGAGTGGAGCCGTATCTATATGGTAGACTGATCAGCACTTTTTCAATAAGTCCAGTAGACCTCAGTTTTGAGCAGACAATGGATGCGGATGCGGCATCTCGACTCACTGGTATAACAGCATTCGACCAGTCAGTTTCTGCAAGGAACCAGTGGATGATAACGAGGACATAAAGAAGTACCATCATTGGACATTTATTGTCAAATGTTGGGCAAGTAAAGCCAAGTGAAGCTCACAAAGAAATTAAACCTGACAGAGTAAGAAGAGACAATGAATATCTCAGGAAGTTGACAGCAGGCATTCGTGACACAATGGATGCATTTTGTGAGAATGTTGCGGATGAAAACCTTTACTGCATTTCCACAGGTTGGGTGATGCCTACAGATGTTACACAAGATGTCCTGAACTGTGTTTCCAATGAAGAAGTGGTTCAATGAATTCAGGGATGGCTGCTTTGCAAACACATCACGTCTTGAGCAGCCTATAGCCAGACACAAGGAAGACCTTTGATTCACCAGTAGTAACAACAAAGTTGAAAGTCAGAGACAAGGAGATCCTTGAACTCAGAGACACGTGATATTTTCGGATGTCTCCTCTTCCTTGCCACAGAAAAGCAGGTTATTCTGTTGATGGTCTTCAGTTAGCCCTTAACTCATATCCATTTGTCGCTTGCACAACTTGACGGCACCATGAATAAGACAGACAAATCAAACCTGATGCAAGCTAAACCTGATGCAAGCTTTAGAGGGTAGGGTGAGCAGCAACACACCACAACCACTGCCACAATATGTATATATCTAAGATGTGATGTTTTTGATCCAAGGATTGGTGGACGTGTCAGAGACATTTGGAGGGATTGCCAAAGTCATTCTGAGAAAGCTGTGTAAAGTTGGTGATGATGTGCATTTTAGTTGTGACAGATACCAAGAGAAATTGATTAATGGAGCAGAAAGAGCAACCCGTGCATTGCAGGGAACTGTACCAGCATCAGACTTCAGAGTAACTGCTCCTGACCAAAGATGCCCAAAAGACTTCCACTCACTTCTTAGGTCAAGTGTTTTCAAGACGTCTTTCCTTCAGATGGCAGAAGGGCAGTGATGCGAAGATGTTAGAGATGAAAAGGTTAGTTATGGGAGTAGGTGTATGTTACACGTTTACAGTTTCATAGGATGGAGATGTCGTCCGCAGCACTAATGTAGAGTTAGCCTGCAACCACGAAGAGGCAGATCCAAGAAGATCATTGCATCCTGCCTGCATCATAAGCTGTCAGTGCCCAATGTGGTCATTCATTGCAATGATACAGATGTGTTCATCATTCTTTTGTATCATCTAGGGGCAGACAACATTAAAGCAAAAGTAGGGATGGATGCAGGTGTTGATGGTAACGACACCAGAAAATACACTGATGTGACATTTCTGTCGAAGCATCTTGGCAAAGACCTATGCAGTGTGCTTCCTGGTCTGCATGCCTTTACAGGCTGTGATTACACGTCCACAGCTGATGGAATGATCTGTACAATTTACCAGTGCTTTTGCTGCACTTGGGGAATCACCTTTTCTCATGCCCCGCTACCAGGACATACTAGAAGCTTATGTCTGCACACTTTATGGGAAGCAGAATATGCAGAAAACAGCTGATGTTCGTTATGACATCTTCAGGATCAAGTATGCCCCGACAAGCCAAGACAGACCATTAACAAAGATCAAAGGTTCTTATGCCAGTGTTCTACCGCCTTGTGGACCTGTGCTTAAACAGAAGATCAAGCAAGCTAACTATGTGGCACATATTTGGAAGCATGCAGACAAGCAGTCAATTCTGGAGCTAGATCCTTGCAAACACGACTGGTGATATGTTCATAGTGAACTGGTTTGAGGGCCATCAGGTTCCATCTGACATTAGTGATGTCATTCATCCAGAGACATTCGCAGAGGAAGGGGTGAGGACTGTAATGATGAACTGCTTATTGTCTCTTCTGATGATGAGGCTGATGTAGATTCCGACAGTGACATTTAAACTAGCCGAAAATGAGCGAACACCTTTAAAGACAGCTAAGGATGGACACAAACTGGATGCAATATGATGCGTTAAGAACAAGATTGTTGATCTCTGGAATCAAAACCTGATATCAGTTGAAATAGGCCTTTATTCCTTTAATATGATGGATTTTTTTTTGTCAGGTACGTCAAATATCAAGGTACCTTTGAAATCATCCAATTAGAATAAATCGGAATATATTCAGCAACTAAGAACACTCATTTCATATACTACAAATATTGGGCTAATACTGATAAAACCAGCTTCTGCCTTGAGGTCTGAGTTGAGTAATGTCAATTTCTAGACTAGGAAGACTATTTTTTTTAAATTTATGTCTGGAATGACTGGCTCAGTTTACCTACCCGCTAAATGGATATTGATTAAACTTGTAAAGACTTCTTGACCAATCATGAGCATTAGTAACGCATTAACCCTTTCATTAACAAATCCCAGAAAATGTATTCTTTTATTAAATATTGGTTAATAAATAAAAGACTCACAACTGACCACCGTACATGTACATATATACCGACTGAGTCGGTGAATAGTTGCCAATCAGTCTTTTTCCAGCATACATTAAATCCTTACAACTCAGAAACTCAATTGTACAACTTGCTACATTTACAACTACATACAACTAGTCGCTGATTAGTCGAGTCATTACGCAAAACATTATATCTTTATTACAAGGAATACAAATCGCCTCAATTCCCGCTTTTCTTGAAATGACAATGTAAGGAATCTGGGCAAATCCGCTTGGTGTAGCATGAGCTATTGCTCGGGAATGGCTAAATTAACAAAAATTGTATGTTTCAAGAGTGATAACTCTGACAAACATCAATGTTAACTTGACCTTCGCCGCAATACTATGAATCTAATATATTCTGAATTTGGTTTAAATGTCTTTTGTCTAGCAAATAGTTATTCCCCGGAATGGTCAAATTAACGAAGTTTGTATTTTTCAAAGGGTGGTAACTCTGCAAAATAGTGATGAAAATTGGAACATGAACGTGACATCTGCCTCAGTAGTATTAAGCTATATTCTTAATTTGGTTCAAATCTGTTTAGTCTAGCACGTGTTATTGCCTGGAAACTGTCTATCATGTGTTATTGCTTAAAATGAAGTTTGTATAAACAAAGCGCAATAACTCTCACAAATAGTGATGAAAACCAACGGTACGCGAACTTGACTCCATGTTTATATTATTAAATTATATTTTTAATTTGGTTCAAATCACTAATGGAACATTAACTTGATATCCGTCATACTACACGTACTATGACAGTTGAGATTATTGTGCTGAAATTTATGAAAATTAGATTCATAAATTTCTACATTCAATCTATCAATTAAAAGTATTATGTACATGTATGTCTTTTATGTAAATTTTAAAGGAGTTGCTAAACAGTTACATAGTAGCAACCGCTTAATGCAATGCACTTTTCAAATTAATATCAGCTACGTGTAGCCAACAAACAATACATAGAATATTGTAGACTGATCATTCTGCATAAAAAGGAAGTAATTTGACTCCGTGTTATTGCTGTCTAAAACAGCAACCACCTTTGTCTGAACTGTTTACAAGATGATCATCAGAATTTACATGGATTATTGCTTAAGAAATAATCATACTTTGGAACTTGGAAATGAAAGGATAAATAATTATTTCTATTATGTCTGTATCTGCGGTTATGAAAATTCTATTTCTGGTTATTCACACAGTGATGAATGAGAGTTTCTCTATAAATATGAGATGAAACTTGTATCAAGAAAGGAGAGAGAGAGAGAGAGTTGGTGGGGTAACCCACATGAGTTACAGACTGCTGTTATCTTGACTGTTGAAACTTATGATCTATAAAGAAGAAAGATATATAGTAAAGATTGCCTTGTCTTATTGTTAAAACCTAAAGTAAAGTTGAGTGAGTAAAGCTCTATGTTAATCAGTGAAGTCAGCCCGTCAGTCAGTCAATCAGTCTGTTTGTCTGTAAACCCATCTGCCAGGTAATCAGTCAGCCCATCTGCCTGCCCATTAGTCAGTCTGTCTATCAGCCAACCTGTCATTCAATCTGTCCATCAGTGAATCTGTGTACAGAACTGCCATTGAGATGGCTGTCAGTTAATCTATCAATCGATCATCTGTAATAGACTGTCAAATATATTCATCCGTCTGTTGATCGTTCCATCGTCAGCCTGATTCGAGCTTCTCTCCATGGAGCTAAGAAGCCCATTCGCCATACTACTAAAGTCAATGTCCGAATTTGCTCGAAATCTGTTTAGTCTAACACAAGTTTTTGCACAGAAACCAATTAGTCAGTCACGTATGTACGTATGTACACACACACATACATACGTATGAAAGGGAACATTCCTATATCTCCTCGAACTTCGTTTTCGAGGGGATAATAATTTTACTGGATGGCTCTGATATGTTATGCCAGTATCTGACATCATAACCAAAACATATCACTTGTTGTCAAAATCAGCTGACATATGCAGGTGTTACGGGGCTATTTTCCACCTATTTCTGAATACGGGGATTAGCTGGGTGGAAATAGCTCTGCTCCACTTCAGGATGAGACGGCGAGTGAAGACACTTTAATAAACAATAAACAAGCTCGTTCTTCACATACTACTGATATTAAATGTTTCTAAACTTTACTTCAAGTTCAACTGGTGATTGTAATAGTTACAAACCCTAATTATCTATCTGTAGAAAACTATCTCTAAGTCTATGAATCTCTATATCTATCTGTATGACTGTATAATTCTATCTCTCAATCTAATTCTATCTCTCTATCTCTAGCTCTGACTCTCACTGTTTCTCTCACTCACTCTATCTCTCGTATACAAATTCATGCACATTTTATAGCTAGTAGTCGTTAGAGTCAACAAAAAGGTAGTCAAGAGACATGTTCAAAATAAAGTCAGAACATGTCTAAAATCATTAATAATTTGTTTAAAGAATCAAGTTTTTACTAATAGTACTTTTGTGAATACCAGATTTATGCAATTCAATGAAAAATATAATTAACCAATTTCATTCTGTATACGTGGTGACTGTATTTTACTCTGACAAATTCAGAAAATCCTGATGACTATTTTGAAAACAATCAAAGCAAAAGTTGTTTCTCCTTGAGGCAGCAACAACTTTCAGTCAAACTGTTTCCAAAATAATATGCAGGTTTCTTATGCCAATGTCTTGAAATCATGTATATGGGAATTCAGAATGAAAATGGTTAACGGATTATAAACATGCATTTTCATAAGTATGTTATTATATATATATATATAAAAGTTCAGCATATACATGTCTTGGAATACTGTGATTTATTATGTCCACACTGCAGGCTGGGTCACTTTAATTGTCCTGGCTATTAATTGGGCTATTGTCCTCTGTCCACTATACTCATAGAATTGTCACGCTTGATTTCATATGATTCAGCTGGCCATGATTAGGAACATTCTAATTTATGCTGGATAAAATCAATAATATAGAATTCCACACAGAATTTCCTATACCTGGCCTAATAGCACCATGACACAGGTCCATCACTGAGGTGACAAATAACCGACAGTAAAAATCTGAATTGTATGTAATTGGTGCATTTTTAATTTAATTATATACACGTCCTACATGTATTTAATATTTTGAAAGTACCGTAATTTGACTGGGAGATGACTTGCTGCCTATCATGCCTATGGCAACAACAGGTTCCAGGTGAATTAATTATGTCTCTGCAGCTGTCTTGAGGAACGTCGATTTGGGGGCTAAGAGAATAACATTTTCAAAATTTTACCCCTGGAATGACTGGCTCGATAACCGAGTCAGTCATTCCAGTGGTAAATTCACAAAAACAGCTGACAAGAGGGCATTCAATGAGCAAATATTGTGATTTTCTTTACCAAATTTAGTCACTAAACAGTTAATTATCAATGATGAGAGCTACAACACCAATGTGCATCTACGTATTGGACTTTAAATTACCAGTTAGACAGGTTTTATATGTCAATGCAACCGTGATAGAGGGAGATTACAGGTAGATTCATGATATTCACCATTCCATTATCATGTAGACCATTTTTACTCGGATGTTGATCAGAGTGCTATGGGGTACTGAGTGGCAATATGGGATTTAGGCGGTAGAACATTTAATATACAATAATTCAAGCGAGCTCTCTAGTATAGTATATGTTTGGTATAACATGTATACTTAACTTAGGACTAATTCAACTGCAAGTTGTTGTTGTCTTACATCAGGGCATAATTTAGAATTTGAAATTTGCATAGCATGTATTGCTACGCAAATTATAAATTGTATAGTTGTCGGCCAAAATGTATAGCAAATATCTCTTTCACTGATAACTCCCCTGTATCTCAATCTCAGAGCAAACAAACAGGAAAGCTGTTGAATATTTTGAAATTAATATGACTAGAAGCCATTGCTGCCTAAGGCTATAACAGAATATGTTATACATGTACATAGTAAAGAATATACTTTTTCAGGAATGTGTCGTTGAACGAGTTAATAATAGAACTTAAGAAAATCAATAATAAATTGCAAATTTTGCATAGTAGATACAGCTATGCATGTTGCAGAATGTATAGCAAATGCCTAAATATGTGTAGCAAATTGAGATGCGATACCAGATAAATTATGCCCTGTACATAGCAATACTATTCAAATATTTCTGAAGCACTTTTCGGGGTTAAATTTCCATTTCTTTGACATTCAGAATGAAAACAGTTAACTTATAACATCTCTAGATGCCGCTGAACACATGAACTATATGTAATCAAATTATCAACTTCCTCTATTGAACGTGTGAGGTCATATACACATTAACCCTTTCAACCCAGATGTCCGACTAGCTGAATTTCAAGTTAATTCATACACACAGGTAACTTGGGTAAGCTGTTGAATATTTTCTTCTAATTAATATAACTGGAAACAGTTGCTGCTAGAGAAATACTAAACTCAATACTAAGTGTCTGATCACTGCAAGCCACCAGACAATAACTTCAATGGGCAAAATTCAGCATCAGTATTTACAGGAACTGGATGGAAGTGGAACAGGTATTAATTCTAACCTATGAGTCGAGAAAATCAAAACTTCGCGTTATTAACCCTTTAACACTCATATCAGCCAAAAACGGCTTCTGCCGGGTCTTGAGAAATGTACACATGCAGAACAAAAGAAGGCTATTTTTGACAAATTACAACTGGAATAACTGAGCCAGTCATTCCAGTGGTAAGTTTTCAAAAATAGTCTTCTCTTGGTTTGCAAATGGACATTTTCCATGAGAAAATTCAAATTTTCTTGAACAAATTCGAGGGTTAAAGGCCACTTGAAGGCCAAAAGAAGTTTATTGTTGAAAATTTATCACTGGAATGACTGGCTCAGGTATCCATCCAGTTGTTCCAGCAATAAATTTTCAAAAAGTCTTTTCTTGAGTGTTAAAGGATTAACAAAGATGCAGAGAAGACACAATGACAGAACTATGTCTGTTCTCCATATCTTTGTTAGACAGTAGATATTTCCACTCTATCCATCCATCATATGATGTCATAATTAACTATGTGATGTGTAGAATGATATCATAATCAAAGACGTCATTATGACCTGAATGACGCAGATAAGTACGTCAAGTACGCATATTTGAAGACAGATTATGCGTTATTGTACGAATTGTATGTCTACTATTTAATAAAGAGTATGTTGAATATTTTGAAGTGTGAGTGGAGCTTAGCTAGAGGTGGGTGGAGCTTAGCTAGAGGTGGGTGGGGCTTAGCTAGAGGTGGGTGGAGCTTAGCTAGAGGTGGGTGGGACTTAGCTAGAGGTGGGTGGAGCTTAGCTAGAGGTGGGTGGAGCTTAGCTAGAGGTGGGTGGGGCTTAGCTAGATGTGGGTGGGGCTTAGCTAGAGGTGGGAGGAGCTCAGCTAGAAGTGGGTGGGGCAATAGCAAAAACTTGAAAGGTTCATTAGCATTGAGTTTCGTATTTCTCTATCAGCAACAGGTTCCAGTTGCCCAGGTTAAAAACAAATATTTTGAAAACTGTGTCTGAAATCTTGACCAGACTTGGAGAGAAGGTTGTCCGTGGGCCTCAGAGATTTAGGATAAATTTGCAGTCAAAAGGGCAAATATCAATGTCACAGTGACAAATAAAAATTCTTCCAAACACGAACAAGGCGAGTATTGCGTACATTTCTGCTTGTTTACATACTTAGAGCAGTCGCTAAATGTCGTGTTAGACAGGCGGTTGGGCAGGTAGCAGCTCAATAAGTTGTTAGTTAGTTCGTTCGTCAGTCAGTCCCAAAGTTTATTCCTGGCTGTCATTTCAAGTTTTTCGTACACACCAATCAAACATGTATGTATGCACTGTAGGTTTAAGGTATGGAGCACAAGACAAGGTCAGTGTAACCTCAGAGTGACCTACTTTTCAGTCGTCCACAGCTATCAAGATTCTATCGACCTTGTTTCAAAATGTATGGGGATAATCAGAAACATACGTGCAGATGATGTTGATTAAAATCAACATGCCGTAGCCCAATCATTTAAGGTTCTGACCCCTGAAAATGAATTACAGCAACCGTATGTAGACCTAAATCAATTTTCAACAGGTCCCAATATGAGCCCACTGGTGTATGTCAACTCTTCGTATATTCTAGATCATGACGGACCTGACCAAAACAAATATTAAAAGAAGTGTGTGTTCTGTATAATTTTACAATGCTTTGTCAACATGTCATGGTACATGCACAGAATGATGATGAACTGAGATAAGTAATACTGGTACGTATATTGGTCTCTACTTTTTAACGCCGTCAGTAGTGAACTTCAGGAATGTTCATTTACAGGCAAATAAGAGAATATTTAAAAAATATTTATCATTTGCAATGACTCAGGTTCCATAACAGAGCCAGTCATTACAGTGGTAAAATTTCAAAAATAATCTATTCACCTCCAAATTGAGATTCATGAAACAAAAAGGGTTAATATTTTAACACTTATATCAGCCAAAAACCAGTTTTCGCAGTGGTCTTGAGAAATGTCCATTTGCAGACCAAAAGATCATGACTATTGTTGAAAATTTACCACTGGAATGACTGGCTCGATAACCGAGCCAGTCATTGCAGTGGTAAATTTTCTAAAATAGTCATCTCTTGGTCTATAAATGGACATTTTAATGAGAAAATTGAAATTTTTGGACCAAATTTGAGGATTAAATGAGTTGACTCCTGAGCTCAATAAACAAAGTACATGACGCAGTGAAATCAGACCTTAACCCTCGAATGATAAAGCTCACCAAAAACACCTTCTGCAGTGAGTCGTCTCTTGAGGAATGGCCATTTGCAGAACAAGACTATTTTTTGGAAGTTTACCATTGCGATGAGCGAGCCAGTCATTGCAGCTGTAAATTTTCAAAAGTACATGGAATCTTTTCTTGGTGTATGCTACATTGTAACGCATATTTTATGTGGAAATAAAAATTTTCACAAGTGACTTTACGCATTAAGATGATGTTAGAAAATCAGAATTATCTGCTTTGTCAATGACAATTTTCTTCCCAAGAAGATTATTTTTCATGCTCAGATAATTTATGGACCTAGTCATTTCAGCGATAAATTTTCAAAAATAGATCTGCCTCCTTGTTTAAAAATGTACATTTCTCAAGATAACTGCAGCTTGGGCCGGCTTGAACACTGAAGAGTTAATAGGCACACTAGAAAGAGATGTCAGGTATACAGCTATTGGGCCTTTCATATTACTGTATGTATGAAGAATATACACACTAATGTATGCAGCAATGCTGTTAATACTTTTCCTAGATATACATGATGTCCATTATCCAGATCTGGAATCTAAATCTGGATCACAACCAAGGTCAAAAAGCCAAATAATGAAAGGTACAGTTGAGGACAAAATTATTAGCACCCCTATCGAACTTGTAGAAAATTCTCACATCCCGTGTTCCTTTTACCATGATCATGAAATGATTATAACTGAATGATTCCACCATCCAGACTATCATTTGGAAAGAAGTTAGTTCCATTGAATTCTGTATGAATTTGTAGGAATGAAATGCTAAAATTTGCAGTGGACAAAATTATTAGCCCCCTAAAAGAAATATCACCTACTACGCACATACTATAGCAGAGTGTAAGTGCTAATGGCTGTCAAGACCAAGAACCACAATGATTTGTACACTGAAAAGCATAAGTGTGTATTTCAAGGTCACTGATCTATAGCTCGCTGATTTCATATAGCTTGCATGTTTGTTTCTAGCATGCACTGACAAAGTGATAGGTGACCTGAATTAGCTATGACAAAATAAGCAGGCATGCTAAATTAACCCAGAGTTAGAATTGACACATGAATTATATTTTCTATATTGATTACTGGTGCTAAAACTGAAACGTTTGTGAAAATTTTGAGAACAATTTGTGTGAAAATTACAATAAAATTTTACTGAATGAGCAATTTTGACATCTGAATAATCTGATTACCATTTACGTGAACGATATTAGCAGGGTTAATGTTATTAGCCCCCTTAAGCACTGACATTTTATTGAGTCATTGCTGTTGTGCAATAATGTGCTTTAACTTAGTTATGCTATAACCTTGTGAATTAAAGTTAAAACTGAGGTTTACCTTCCAATATACACACAGTATAACAGATTGAGTGAGGGCGTGAGCTGTCACATGTGAAGGCATCATGCCAAAATCAAAGGAAATTAGCTTAGACTTAAGGAAAACAATTGTTGATGCTCACAAAGCAGGAAAAGGATATACAGTTATCAAAGCGATTCTCTGTCAAGGACTGGAGTGAGAAGTATTATCGAGAAATTCAAAGAGCGCCACACTGTAGAAAACAAGAGTGGCAGAGGTAGAAAGCGTAAGATTTCAAAGACTCTTGAAAGAAAACTAGTGAGAGATGTATCGAAAGAACCTCGAACCACTGCCAAGACACTAGCGAATGAATTAGCCATGTCTGGAATTGAAGTCTCAAAGAAGACAGTGACTAGAGCCCTGCACAGGAATGGACTGCAAGGTCGCAGGCCAAGAAAAACTCCACTTCTGCAAAAGAGACACCTCCAAGCCAGACTGAAGTATGCTAAGGACAACATGGAGAAAGATGACGCATACTGGAAGCGTGTCATTTGGTCGGATGAGACGAAAATAGAGCTCTTCGGCCATAGAGATGTTGCATATGTTTGGAGAAAGAAGGGAGAGGCCTATAACCCAAAGAACACCGTCCCCACACTGAAGCACGGTGGCGGGAGTATAATGCTGTGGGGATGCGTCAGTGCATCCGGAACTGGGAATCTCGTGAGGGTAGAAGAAATCATGCAGAAAGAAGAATATGAGAAAATCTTGAAAGAAGACCTCAAACAGTCAGCATTGCAGCTGGGTCTGGCCCGTCGTTTTGTCTTCCAACATGATAACGACCCTAAGCATACATCACTTCTGGTGAAGAACTACCTCCAGAAGGCCAAAGTGAACGTTATTGACTGGCCTGCACAAAGCCCTGACCATAGAAAATCTGTGGGGTGAACTGAAGACTAGGGTCCATGCCAGAAGACCATCAAATCTACAGGAGCTTGAGAGATTCGCCAAAGAAGAATGGGCTGGGATTCCTCAGGAGACATGCCTGAAATTTGTTGACAACTACACCAAACGATTGCAGGCTGTTATTCTGCAAAAAGGATATACAATTGACTATTAGCATCAGAGGGGCTAATAATTTTGGCCTAGGTATTTTTTAGTTTTGTGAAATAATTTTGTTTCTGTATGCAAAATAAAATAATATAAGCTTCCTAGATAAAACTAGTATGACTAGAAATGTTGTGTTAAAATTCCCTTGCTCTGTTAACCAGCACTGATGAAATACTTTAAAAAGAATGAAATTTTCATAGGGGGGCGAATAATTATGTCCTCAACTGTACATGTAACCAAAAAATATGAGCCAAATCGGACCTGTATTTTGTGATAAAGCGGCTGATAGACAGAGAAACCAGAATGCAGTACCATATATAAGACACATTAGCATGCGAGGGAAGCAGTGATGAATAAAAACCATTAAATGATCCGGCACTTCTATACCAGGTCCATCCTAAACGTATATATAAATATATATACGTCTGGTCGTTTTGTAACACAACAAAAATACTAAGCCACTCAATTCACTGTTTGCTAAAACACAGAATTGGTCAGAGCCCAAATACTAGGTGGGTTGGTAAATTGCAAATCAGGAATGAAAGGTTAATCACCAAAAATACTAAAACCAACTAAATCGCTGAAGTGCTGAAATAGCACGAACAAACAAATGTTCGAAATAAAATACAATAATATAATGATAATTATAAAATCTCAGCAAAGAGAATTTAAAAGCAGCCGTGAGATGGTGAAGAAGACGGCTGACTAAAGAATCTAGGCAATTGAGCCTAGGTTTGAGTGGCGAAACGAGAAATGTCAGATTGTGAATTGAATCTGATCTTTCAGATAAAATTAATGTAGAATCTGACATTTATACTGCAACTTACATAATGTCGTCCACTGATAGATCTGCATAGAATGCGAAGGAGAAGGCCATACCACGAACATCGTGTGCCTTAACACAAACTGAGTGTCTCCTGGAGATACATTCTAGTGTCAATTAATGGTGTCTGTAATCCAGTTGATGAGATGCGCGCTTACTAAACAAATTCGCATAAGTAATCTGAACGGTAGATCTGCATAGAATGCGAAGGAGAAGGCCATACCACGAACATCGTGTGCCTTAACACTTACTGAGTGTCTCCTGGAGGTACATTCTAGTGTCGATTAATGGTGTCTGTAATCCAGTTGATGAGATGCGCGCTTACTAAACAAATTTGCATAAGTAACCTGAACGGTGTTTCAAAAAGATATTTTAAATTGGGCATAGTTTTCGGAAAGGATTGAAAACAATTAATTAGGTTTTATATATATATATAAGATCTCTTCAAGGGCAAAGAATGAGGCCAGCTCTCCTACCACCTAGAAAAGATCATTCCCAAAAAGAATATGAATATCAAAATGCCATCTAACAAACGCGGCCGCGAATGATTTCAGAGTTATACAATTAAACAGATGGACCCAAGAATGAATTAATAGAGGAATTTATTATAGGTATTTGCCTTTGTGCTATACCCTAAAAATACCGGTACCATGGATAAATGATGTAAATACTTAATAACTCTCAAACCGGCTTCTAGAAAACAAAGAAGGATAGATGCTAGTGAAAACGATAACACCACCCCAGCATACAGGGATTTAAATCATCAAAAAATATGCCATGAATCTATGACTTGATGATGGGATGCAGAATCGGGCGAGATAATGTGCTGTTCTACAACCATTTGAAAACCTTAAATATACTCTGGTAAATTCTCCTGTAACAGATAGTTTGAATTGATTAAGAATACTAAAGTTCAGACAAAAAATCAATTTCTGAAAAACAGGTCTCTTGGAAAATACCATATATACATATTGAAGATTTGTGGAATGATGAACTGAAAGCTGCTGTTAAACGAGATAGAAAATCGGCAAAATTGGTAAGACGCTTTGGATTTCCACAAAGAGGACTACGAGATCCACTGAATAACTCTCATTGGGCCAAGCAGGAGTGATTAAAGGGATAATACATTCTGCTGACAAAAGTTCTTAAAGACAATTGTACTAGAAACCGCTGACAAAAGTTTTTAAATACAATTGGCACTAGAAAGTTAAATTGAAGATAATTTAAAAAAATGTGAAGTCTATGACTGGGCCAGAGCATCTACCGCCAGAGCCTAGCCTGGAGGAAGAATATGAACATCAAATCTGGACACTATACTGAGTAGAAACTTAATGGGATGTAATAAATGAGCTACAAGGAAAATCATTCTACCTGGAATGTGAGCTGCTGAAAGTTTTGCTGACATCTCCACCGCCGGAGGAAGACCAAGACTCCAGACAAAATATGATAACCTCAACTGCCCTGCTTGTTGATGAAGGTCACTACTATAGAAATGACTGCATGAGCAGATAGGTGCTTGTGAAAGAGACAATATCTCTTCATTCTCCAATATTCCTGAGTATTGAAGAGGAATACTAGAGTATTAGTTCCTGTTCTAGTTCCTGAAAAGGAAGAGAGTAGTAAGACTACTTTATCTGATTCCATAGACACAAGAACGAGATCCCCTCCCCCAAACACGTAAGAACAAGACATCAAACTGGACCTGCAGATGGATTAACTGGTGAATTGGTACCGATGACACCCAACGAATGAAAATGCAGTGTATGCAGTCGTGGTGAGGGACAAAATTCTGAATTACCAGACTTGACCTTCGTACACAAAACTGACTCCATTCGGCCCAAATTTTAACACAATTAAGCAACCTTCCAAGCCAGAGGAATCCCAGACTGGCTATGATGTAATTAAAAGAACCCAGATCCAGTTAGGACAAATTCTGTATATATAGAAATATCAGAAAACACTGTCCCTTATCCTTGACTAGACCAGTGATGACTAGGCAAAATGACTCCATGTCCATATTATTCCTTTCATCGATGAACTCCATTTCTGAGACAACATAGTAGGAAAAGAGTTGAATATAAAACGATTGACTAAGTAATTTTTGTCTCAAACAGTATCAAAGCAGCCATGGGTTCCAGACAAAATAATTCCAAAATATACAACAGAATTAGTATTAAATCATGAAGTGTAAATTTTTTGGAAGTTGTCAGAAAAGGATAAATATATGAGTTGAAGATAAGAGCCGAGACCCTATAAAAGATGATCTGCCAGCACCTCATAATCCTTAAAGTCTGGATTCTGCCATTCCTCCACTGTATCCTACTTGAAAAGAGCAGAAAATTATTGATCAGGAACAGAAGCAGGACTAATGTCAAAGGAGACCAACATGGTTTGATAGAAAAAAGGGGGATTCAATGACTACATTGATTGTACCTTATATGTAGGAAATCTGCTACCTAAGACATGCATGAGGCTAGCTATACCCATCCCACCCCTGATAGAGTAGAGATTATATAGAAGCGCTTAAGCATGACAGCTAGGACCAGAATAAACCTGCAGAATCTTATTTTACAAATCTAATTTTAAAACAAAGCTAGTATGATATGAGCCCAATTGTTAATATCTTTATCAGATGATTAAACAGGAAAGAAGTCCATCAAACCTGTGACCAGATCAATGATGGATATGGACAAAGGACTGAAACTACACAGAAGGGTGAAAGGAAAAAACCATATTCCACAATCCATGCAAAGGCAATAATCCAATCATCTTGGTTAGGCCCCCTTGAGGAATTTATTTAATAATGCCTGGGAAAGTTAGAATTTAGAAGAATAAAAAATAGGCTTGAATAGATAAGGCTGAGAAGACCTCTCCATATGACAATAATAGAAATAGATATATCCCTAGACAAATAAAAAGATCAAAATTTCTACTGAACTCGAGAAAGGAGCGGTGTAAATCTTGATAAGACAAAAAAGATTTTGTTATTGTGACAAGCTTACATTCACCCATAGATATGCTTCATCATGGCGAGGGATCCTACTGACAGAAAAGAAAGACTGAAAAACTATGTTAAAAATAAATCAGGCCAGATATGATACTAAAAGATAGCAAACCACTATTCACAATTAAAATAATAAAGTCTGACGCACTTATTTGCAGATTGATATTAGTCGAAAGATGGAGGCTGATAGTTAGAGTGTAATACATGAGAAGATTCAGGAGCAAAACGAAATCTAGTGAAATCAAAACGACAAAAGCACTGCTAGGATCATAGGAAAAAATTAAATTATTCCTAGAAGATAAATGCGAAGAGTTGGGTGTACACAAGGTTTCGAAGGATGAGGATAATTGGATGGTTCAGCCATTGCACTAAGAGCAACTAATAAAGAATTAAAGAATCCAAAATAAGAGCCCCTGAAATAGGGCATTTAAACTGTCAAGTGATTTAGAAACAAACAATACCAGCAAAACACCAGAAGTGATTTGATTTGGCATACCTAACCCAGAAGTTTAATTATAATCAGTTGCTATGCCATAAAAATTGAGTTATAATCTAGATAATAATACTGAGCACAGGACAATTAGGCCTCATGGTCATCTCTTCTTCATTTATCTCCATGCCTGTGCCGTCACTTCTAGTCATGGGTTGCGTGTACGGTGTAGTCATACATTGGCTTGACTATGCCAAAGCCTACCTAAACCATTTTCGAATGTTTTAAGAGATGGTGTGGAAACAACATGTTCAGACCAACATTTCACAGTTTACACACCCCTTAGAGAGAAAATTTTTCTAACTAGGTTAGTTCTCCCCCTCTTCTAGACTTTCAGATGATTTCCACGAGTAATAGTCCATTTGCAAGCAGAATGTTATATTTGACTATAACAATTAATCGATTGAGAGCCGATAGAATGATCCCTCATAGCCTGGGTACGTGCTCTATATATCCAATTTCACCCAAGTTAAGTACCCACAGAAAGAATTTACAAAATGATGAGAGATTAGATTATACATTAAGTAGGGAAAAAACCCATCTTAGGGCTAATAAAAGTGGCTGATAGTCAAGAACTTTCCTGATCCAAAGGCTATGCTTGCTACTAAAACACTGAGATCAACACACATCTCTGATATAGTAAAACTTGGTCATCAAAGTTTGTAGCGTTTACTATCAAAAATCAACCATTTAACTCCCGAAGTTATTAGTCATAAGTTGCAACTGAAATAAGTTGAATCTGAATGAGTACCAGCAAATATGGGAGTGGCGTATTTACTTAAAAATCCATAAATAGGTCGCACATTTATGCTCAATTTACATGTTCTAAAAAATTTGCGCGCACTATATACAAGGATAAAACTTATTTTCCTCTGAATTTTTAAACATCTTAACGTCTGAAGATACCACGAAAAAACCCTTCACAAATCTTGTCACCTCGCGGCTATGCTTAATGTATACCTGAAAACATCATTCGCAGAAGTGAAATTATTAAATTGAGCAGCCTAAATATTGCGTATCCTTTAATAAAGATTGTTTTTTCCATCAAAATTAATCCTAACCTGACATAAATGTCGTCTTTATAATATATAAATCAGAATCACGTGATAATCACATGATATATAAATCACGTGATATTATCTGACCCGATTAGGTTAAAGCAAATTTTAATGAAGTAGGTTAAGCGAGTACTCGGATATAGATATCCTGGAATCGGAAATTCGGCAATGAGATCTACGCTTCTCGTCAGCGCCTCCAAACGGAGATTTACTTTGCCACTGTCCGGCTCGCTAACAATAGACGCTGGCTACCCAGTTTAATTATCGGCCGTTCATGCAATTTTTCTAGAACATCGCATTACGTTTTAGATCATTTTAGGTTCACATTACAATATAACCAGTAATATATATAATAAGTTTTAACGCTAGATTTAGAAATCAAGTGAACGCAAGTTTCTCCCTAGATTTACAAATCAAGTGAACCTGATAATCTGGCACAGGCTTAATAGCCTCTAACAAAAGCGGGTTATGTGATTACGAGGATTCAATTCAGTATCGTAATTTTGAACATCCGGGCATTCCGAGATCGTCCAACATTTGCCAATTTACGACACACTAAAGAGGATATCCCATAGCAACGCAATGTTTACATTTTTCATGAAACTACGGCCATAAAAAATACTTGCGTCGACTAACCCCGCCAGGTATTAGAAAACATAAAATCTCGAGTAATTTTTATAAGATATTAAATAAAAGGTAAAAAGGTTTCATGGCCCATTGCTAGTAATGTTAAATTAGCCTGCAAAAACGCCGCCAATTGAAAGCGAACACCGAATCGCGAATTAATACGATGGTCTCGTCTTTATTGTAATACGACTGACATGACTGACTGATCATCATGAAGTAATTGCGAGTTTCATGTTAGTTGGTTAGTAACGGTCCTTAGAAGGACCACTCGCTTTTCTTCAGGGGATGATCGTGGTGTATCCTTGTGGTGTTCATCCGGTCCACCACGCCTGTTTGCACCACTGTCACATTCTTAATAGATCCAATAACTTCCCAACCGGTATATTACATAGTTATGTAGGATACCTTATGTAGGATTCGATCCAAACCGGTATGTAGTATACCTTATGTAGGAAAGAATGACGCTCGGAAATACGTACCTAGTCAAAACTCTTAATTGATCCACTAACTTCCCAACCGGTATGTTACATATGTTATGTAGGATACCTTTCGTAGGAGATGTTCCAAACCGGTATATAGTATACCTTTCGTAGGAACGGAGCCTCGTGGCTAAAATAGGATCAGAGTTATTGACTTCACCTGGCTTGTAATGTGAAGCTGGCGCCATTTTCTTTCAACTTGGTCACAACGAACTTTCTGCTCATATTCACGTAAATTATAACCATTTTACATAAGTACTATGACTTATTCAACAAAGACCACTTGTACTGTAGTATTCATGAAAAGCAAATGTGGATGTAGCTCCACAAGATTATGGAATGAATAGGATTTGTTGAGATAAAAGTTAGGTGTTTCCCGTAATACAGAAAATTAATTAATGACGGCTTGGACTCGGTCGCATGCATAGTAGCATAAGTGTGCATGCTCACAGACTCGTTTATATGTTCTCTATAGGAATAGAGGAACCGGTTCCCTAGAGCAATGACTGCTTTAGAGTTAAAGAGATACTATCAAGACTACCCAATGGAGGGATGTATCTCTGCTAAACTTGTTTCAAGGGAACCTACACCATGGGAATGAATAGGTTAAAATTTTCTGAGATATCTAAGTCAGGTGACTTTTAGCAAACAGTGAATTGAGTGGCTTAGTATTTTTGTTGTGTTACAAAACTAGTATGACTAGAAATGTTGTGTTAAAATTCCCTTGCTCTGTTAACCAGCACTGATGAAATACTTTAAAAAGAATGAAATTTTCATAGGGGGGGGGGCGAATAATTATGTCCTCAACTGTACATGTAACCAAAAAATATGAGCCAAATCGGACCTGTATTTTGTGATAAAGCGGCTGATAGACAGAGAAACCAGAATGCAGTACCATATATAAGACACATTAGCATGCGAGGGAAGCAGTGATGAATAAAAACCATTAAATGATCCGGCACTTCTATACCAGGTCCATCCGATAACTAATTACCACCCACAGCCCCCACCTCTCCCCAGGACACATTATGGAAGAATCCAGTTTCTCAGTCTATCATATGACATCATAATCAACTATGTCACATGTAGGCCGACGTCACAATCAATTACAACATGAATGGTGCGATTTAGTCCAGTATAGACGCTTAATAGTCCGTCAAGTTGTACAAATTGTATGTTTTTACTATATAATAAACATTCTGTTGAATATTTTGAAACTAATTTGACTGGCACCCAGTCAAATTAGTTTCTAGATATTCAACAGCTTACCTGTATACTACTTCTCTGGAAATTGGGATTCAGGAGAGTGCAAGGATTAATTGATTCCAACATGGACAAAGCGTGGGTGGAGCAATAGCTAAAACTGGAATACTCCATTGACTGGAACGTCGCGATATAGATAATATGGCCCTAAGCCCATAATGATTCCGCTCAGGGAAAAACTTACAATGATGTCCAGATTGAACATGAGTAGGTACAGAATACCACAGATCAATGTTTTTGGGGGTATTTTTTTCGGTAATGTTTTATGGCAAATGTCGGTGATTTAAATATTTAATCCTCAAATACATACAGTCTTAGGTCAAGCTAATTTAAGTGACCGCAAAACATCGAATGATTAATTTTCTGAGATGGAATCATGTTTAACCCTTTAACCCTTGAATTTGTTCAAGAAAATTTAAATTTTGTCATAGAAAATGTCCATTTGCAGACCAAGAGAAGACTATTTTTGACAATTTACCACTGGAATGACTGGCTCGATTATCGAGCCAGTCATTCCAGTGGTAAATTGTCAAAAATAGTCTTCTCTTGGTCTGCAAATGGACATTTCTGAAGACCACTGCAGAAGGCATTTTTGGCTGATATGAGTGAAAGGATTAAGCAGTTTTCAAGTCTATAACATGTATAAGATTGACATTATGCAGGATGAACATGTGAGTGGTATCCTCATCTTATTAATCATCTATCTGAAGGTCAACACCGGTCAGGAACATAAAAATGTTTGCTTATATTAGTGAAGGTCTATTTGCAGGCAGTCGAAGAAAAGACTATTTTGTAAGTTTACCACTGGAATGACTGGCTCGCTTATCAAGCCAGTCATTCCAGTGGTAAATTTTCTAAAAATGTACATGCAGCTGAGCATTGAGTCACATTCGGTTAGAAAATGTATATTGAGCTGTTTTGAGATTTAAAGTGAAAGGTCAAGTACATAATTGGTCCGCCACATGTTTTGAAAAAAGAACAGAGGGCATATTGCCATCGCCTCCATCCATCTCCTTCAAGCCACTTGGTGGAATTCAATTCAATTTATTATGGGAGTTACCCAATGGCATATGATTGCAGATTGCAAGACAATGTTTATATTAGACTCCACCCTCCAGGGTGCGGGTAGGGGAGGCAGAGTGTCAAGGTTGGCAGAAGCATGTGGATTTGTGATGACGACTGCGCATTCCAGTTTCCCTTGCAGCTTGGAATAGTCAATACATGTAACTCTCCTGAAGTGTTGCAGCATGGAGAATTACACAGATATGTAAGATACAAAAATGTATGTTATTAAACCGTCTGACCGCGGAGTTTTTGCGAACGACATATTCAAAGTGTTATATCTCTAGACATAATAAATATTTTGTAAACAAATTGACTGAAAGTTGTTGGTGGCTACCAACAACTTTCAGTCAAATTGTTTTCAAAATATTCAGCAAGTCAAGAGTTTTTGCCCATTGAAATTAGTGCCTGGTGGCTTGTAGCAGCGAGACTGCTAATATATAATTAAAACAACTGGTTAGAATATGAATATATGATTGGTAGTCATTTTTGTCCCGCAATAAGAAAATGACCCAGAGTACATGTACAATTGGCTTTCTCACGAGGGTGTTCAACATCAGATTTTTTACTTTACTAGTCAATATGGTCCATCCACTAAAACCCGTTCTGGACGTATAAAATCTAGTATGTTGTACGTCGACCTTTCACTGCATGGACACTGTCAGACCACAATACAGTATACAAACATGACAGATCATAAAATATGGAAATTGATGTCATTTAATATGTATGTGTAGTGAAGGTAGGAGCACACAAGTAAGAAAAAATAACAAAGAATAAATACATGTATATGTACACTCAGTTGGGCTGGTTTACCATGAATTGAGAATTTGTATAATACAGGTCTATAATCATCATAAACAGTATTCATTCTGACAATAATCTTATTTAACCCTTTAACACTCATATCAGCCCAAAACGGCTTCTGCAGGCCTTGAGAAATGTCCATTTGCAGACCAAACAAAGACTATTTTTGAACATTTTTCACCGGAGTGATGGGTTCGATACCTGAGCCAGTCATTCCAGTACTAAACTTTCAAAAATAGTCTTCTCTTGGTCTGCAAATTGACATTTTCTTTGAAAAAATTGAAATTTTCTTGAATTATTTCAAGGCTTAAATGGTTAAAGGTGTGATTGTCTACTTATAAAAGAGCAACAGTATTCAGAAACATGGTCTCCAATCTGAAGACACACCTTTAGCTTGTTTGGTTTTCCACCTAGGGTTAGGGATAGTAATTATAATTGATATGCCACAGTCAAATGGTCAATGAATGACAGGGGTCTGGCTACCATGAGAACTTTATCATACATGGACATGGACATACGTAGATATTATTCCTTTAACACTCAAATTTATTCAAGAAAATTTAAATTTTCTCATAAAACGTCCATTTGCAGACAAAAATAAGAGTATTTTTGAAAATTTACCACTGGAATGGCTGGCTCAGTTATCGAGCCAGTCATTCAGTGGTAAATTTTCAAAAAATAGTCTTGTCTTGAACTGCGAATGGACATTTCTCAACACCACTGCAGAAGCTAATTTTGGCTGATATAATTGAAACAGTTAACCGATGAATTCACCATATCTCATTTTCAATATTTTGAAATGACATGTAATTTGACTGGAGCAATGTAAAGAATTTACTTCTTCAGGGATTTGTTGGTGAACGGGTTAACCGTTCAAGCATCAGATTTGTGCAAGAAAATTTCAATTTTGCCATAAAAAGTGCCCATTTGCAGAGCAAGATTTCGGGTTTTTTGTTTTTTTAAATTATCACTGAAATGACTGGCTCGATAACCGAGCCAGTCATTCCAGTGATAAGTTTTCAAGATTAGTATTTTCTTGGCCTGCAAATAACCATTTAAGCAGACCACTGCAGAAGAAGTTTTTGTCTGACTTGAGTGTTAAAGGTTTAACTGCTGAAATGACAGCGTCTCAATTACTAGACAACTACACAGCAAAGCTGCTCAATATTTTGGAAGGAATTTGACTGGAACCTGCTGCTGCCATAGGAAGCAGCAACTCCCAGTCAAATTACTTTCGAAATATTCAAAGGAATACATAAGTTTTTTCTGGTCTGTGAGTGCCTTTAAGAATGAAACTTTAAAAAAAAATTATTTTCTCAAAGAAATTTTAATTTACAGAACAAGAAGACAATTTTTGAAAATTTACCACTGGAATGACTGGCTCGGTTATCGAACCAATTATTCCAGTTGTAAATTGTCAAGAATTGTCTTCTCTTGGTCTGCAAAAAGGAGATTCCTCAAGATCGCTGCAGAGGCCATTTTTGTCTGATATGAGTGTTAAAGGGTTATTATGGCTTTTATGATTATAATAAACAAGCTTCATACAATAAAAAAATGAACCACAGTTTTCACATAAAACACAAAATTGTATTGAATACATGTCAAAGAATTTGGATAAAAGGAAATGATGACTCAATGGTGTGTACATTGAGAGTTCACTCAAATACCAGAGAATATAGGAAAGCTAAGCTGAAGGCTGAGACACCCACCATGACTAATCTTTATAGAAAGTAAGCCACTACAGGGTATAAAATTAACCCTTTAAGGGTCAAGTCGGCAATGAACCAGCGCTTTGTTATGGTCTTGTGGAATGGATATTTACTGGCCAATTCAGTTCAATGGATGCATCCAGTTTTAGCTATGCCCCGCCCATCTTTACCTTAAACTGCACCCACACTTCGCTCATTTTGGGATCAACTGATCCCTGAACTCCGTCTATTAATTTCCAAGAAACTATACTGGTAAGCTGTTGAATATTTTGAAACTAATTTGACTGGGTGCTGCTACAGCACCCAGGCAAATTAGTTTCAAATATTCAACACTGTTGAACAGCATGTTTATCATTATTTAGTAGATATACAATTTGTACAACAACACTTAGTCCGTCATTAAGTAAGTATATATGAAAGGCAAGATCTAGAAGATCTACGCAGAGCTGCATGTAATTGAAACATACACTCGAATCCGCTATAGTTGTCAAGAAAATAAAATGGACACAACCTGATGGTCATAATTTAAGAATTGCACAGCAGCAGAAAATTTCAGAAAATACATGGAGCCTATTCAGTGTGAAAATGGTGTGTGCGACTGACACTCATAACTGCTATTAATTGGCAATAGTTCATCAGTCATACATAGCCTCTCTAACACAGCCTCTCACCGGGTGAGTCTGTAAACAGCTAATGTGTAAATAGCTGTGACTGGCTGAATCCTTTCTGACAATGAATGTGATTCCGTCCCACAGCAATATCACTTACATCTGGTCTGCTGTATCCTGATCCATATACTGTAGACTGGCTGACATTTTACAAGTCTGGTTGAAACTACCCAAGCAGTTAATCAGGACTAGCACTTTTCAGAAAATTAAAAAATTTACCAATCAAAATTCCATACCATGCTAGGTTCCTTCCCGCCGAGTTTGCTTGAAATTGGCCAAGTGGTTAATGCCGAGTTGGGCTTTGATTTCCAGAAATTCTTGAAAAATCCAAGATGGCCACCGGAAATGTTGACCAATCAAAATTCTTGTTACAAGTGTTGAAGCCTATGAGCATAGAATTAGTTCAATCAAGTTTCATTGAAATCGGGCCACTTATAATGGAGGAGTAACGTTTTAAGCACTAAGATCGAGTGAACAGCTACTCTGCGTAGTACCCAATTCCAATCTTGTCATTGGAGAGCGTGCTTTCTCCATAGCTGGACCAAAACTTTGGAACGACCTTCCATCCAACATTCACAACAGCAACAATGTTGAGGCTTTCAAAACTCTTCTAAAAACCCATTTGTTCCAAAAAGCATATTTCACTATTTTAAATTAGCTTTAACTTTTGTAAAGCGCCTTTGGGCAGTTAATTCTGGAATTGGCGCTATATAAATGCATACATACATACATACATACATAAGGATTGAATCGTGGCAGGTGCATCCACAGATAGTCCCATATGAATCGTCAGTGTGTCAGTATATCAGACATGTGAAAGCTGGTCTGCCAACCTGAGACTTTGTCTTGGCGCGGTGGTCCAGTGGAAAGATGTCTGGTTGCTGATGCTATGCGGAGTTGCAGTATGGCGGTTCGATCCCCCGACCGGGAGATGGTGATCAACAAATTAAACTAATGGGTGCATGACTGTCGGCTGGTTAGCACATCGAAATTGAAGCCGCACGTTGCCAGTGCATCAATAAAATAAAAATACATACATACATTTAAAAGATTTCCGGAAAATTGTCAGAAAATCCAAGATGGCCGCCAGAAAAATTGACCAATGAAAATTCTGAATAGACGTTCTGGAGCCTACCACATGATCCGTCCTGCCAAATTTGGTTGAAATCGGTCAAAGCATAAAGGAGAAGATGCGATTTGACAGATGACTGCCATAACATAAGCCCACTAAGCTCCACCCACACCTAGCTCATGTTGGGATCGATCGATCCCTGAACTCCCTGACTATTGATTTCCAGAAAACAATAATAAGCTGTTGAATATTTTGAAACTAATTTGACTGGGTGTTGTTGCTGACAGCTATGGCTATGCAGCTCTCCAATCTGTGAGCAGGCATGTATTTGGACCGCTGTTTTAAGGCGACTGAATGTATTTACAAGCTTTTGCTTCCTACTTATGTGGCCAATTCAGGGATTTGGTAAATTCCATTTTATCAATGCCAATTCCACCTCAATTCATTTTGTCAATTCCAATTCCGTTTCCACACCAATTAATTTTATCAATTCTAATTCCAGCCAGACAAGTTCAATTCAAATTCCATTTCATCAATGATACAAATTCCAAACCAGTTTACTTGAGAGATCAACATTGTTAATATTTTAACACTGTAATGACGACGATTGGTTTGATTTGATTTGATTTGGACCGCTGTTTTAAGGCGACTGAATGTATTTACAAGCTTTTGCTTCCTACTTATGTGGCCAATTCAGGGATTTGGTAAATTCCATTTTATCAATGCCAATTCCACCTCAATTCATTTTGTCAATTCCAATTCCGTTTCCACACCAATTAATTTTATCAATTCTAATTCCAGCCAGACAAGTTCAATTCAAATTCCATTTCATCAATGATACAAATTCCAAACCAGTTTACTTGAGAGATCAACATTGTTAATATTTTAACACTGTAATGACGACGATTGGTTATGAAAAGTTAAATTTGTCATTAGAAAATGTCCATTTGCAGGCTAAGAGAAGACAATTTTTGGAAATTTAACACTGGAATGACTAACTCAGTTGTTGAGCTAGTCATTGCTATGGTAAATTTACAAGCAGCCCAAGGGCCTGTGGTGCTAACCTGGACCATTAGCATTCGAACCATTTGCATTTAAATAGATATGATAGATAATTTTTGGAAAATCCAAGATGGTCACCCAAAAAATTGACATAAAATAAAAATTCTGAATAGAAATTCTAGTCTACCTTGATAGGGTCACTCTAGCCAAATTTGTTTGAAATATGTCAAGCAACTAAGAAGCAGCGTTTTGACAATTTCTGGTGAATTTTTCATAAAATCTAAGATTTTCAAGCAAAAAATTGATGAATAAAAATTCTGAATGGAAGTTCTATCTGTCAAAATGGTAATGAAAAGTAGAGATGTGACAATTTCCGGTAAATCTTGAATAAAATCTAAGTTTTTCACCCAAATTATTTACGAATCAAAATTCTGAATGCATGTTCTATAAGCTATGACCATAGGATCCTTTCAGCCAAATTTGATTGAAATCGGTCAAACGGGTAAGGAGAAGAAGCAATTTGACAATTTCCAGTAAATTTTTAATAAAATCTAGGATTTTCACTCAAAATATTTACGCAACAAAATTCTGAATGGAGGTACTAGAGCCTATGAGCATAGGATTCTTTCAGCGTTGAAATTGGTCAAAATTCTAAGGAGAAGAAGCAATTTGACAATTTCCGGTAAACTTTTCATAAAATCTAAGATTTTGACACAAAAAATTTATGAATCAAAATTGCAAATGTAAGTTCCTGATCCGAGCACAATAGCATCCTTTGACCAAAATTTAGTTAAGATTCGGCTATTGGTTAAGGAGGAGTAGCGTTTGAAAGCAAAAGATGACGGACGATGGACGGATGATGGACGGACGCCTCGGCATAAGCTCACTTGGCCTTTCAGGCCAGGTGAGCTAAAAATAGTCAATGCTTAGCCTGTAAACTGACACTCATCCAGACCACTGCGATAAGCCATAGTCTGTGTTTAGCCTGTAAATGGACACTCATCCAGACCACTGCAATAAGCCATAGTCTGTGCTTAGCCTGTAAATGGACCTTCATCCAGACCACTGCAATAAGCCATAGTCTGTGCTTAGCCTGTAAATGGACACTCATCCAGACCCAGTGCAATAAGCCATAGTCTGTGCTTAGCCTGTAAATGGACCTTCATCCAGACCACTGCAATAAGCCAGTCTGTGCTTAGCCTGTAAATGGACATGCATCCAGACCACTGCAATAAGCCATAGTCTGTGCTTAGCCTGTAAATGGACCTTCATCCAGACCACTGCAATAGCCATAGTCTGTGCTTAGCCTGTAAATGGACACTCATCCAGACCACTGCAATAAGCCATAGTCTGTGCTTAGCCTGTAAATGGACCTTCATCCAAACCACTGCAATAAGCCATAGTCTGTGCTTAGCTTGTAAATGGACCTTCATCCAGACAACTGCAATAGCCATAGTATGTGCTTAGCCTGTAAATGGACACTCATCCAGACCACTGCAATAAGCCATAGTCTGTGCTTAGCCTGTAAATGGACCTTCATCCAGACCACTGCAATAAGCCATAGTCTGTGCTTAGCCTGTAAATGGACACTCATCCAGACCACTGCAATAAGCCATAGTCTGTGCTTAGCCTGTAAATGGACACTCATCCAGACCAGTGCAATAAGCCATAGTCTGTGCTTAGCCTGTAAATGGACACTCATCCAGACCACTGCAATAAGCCATAGTCTGTGCTTAGCCTGTAAATGGACACTCATCCAGACCACTGCAATACGCCATAGTCTGTGCTTAGTCTGTAAATGGACACTCATCCAGAACACTGCAATAAGCCATAGTCTGTGCTTAGCCTGTAAATGGACACTCATCCAGACCACTGCAATAAGCCATAGTCTGTGCTTAGCCTGTAAATGGACACTCATCCAGCCCACTGCAATAAGCCATAGTCTGTGCTTAGCCTGTAAATGGACACTCATCCAGCCCACTGCAATAAGCCATAGTCTGTGCTTAGCCTGTAAATGGACCTTCATCCAGACCACTGCAATAAGCCATAGTCTGTGCTTAGCCTGTAAATGGACCTTCATCCAGACCACTGCAATAAGCCATAGTATGTGCTTAGCCTGTAAATGGACACTCATCCAGACCACTGCAATAAGCCATAGTCTGTGCTTAGCCTGTAAATGGCCACTCATCCAGCCTACTGCAATAAGCCATAGTCTGTGCTTAGCCTGTAAATGGACACTCATCCAGACCACTGCAATAAGCCATAGTCTGTGCTTAGCCTGTAAATGGACACTCATCCAGACCACTGCAATAAGCCATAGTCTGTGCTTAGCCTGTAAATGGACACTCATCCAGCCCACTGCAATAAGCCATAGTCTGTGCTTAGCCTGTAAATGGACCTTCATCCAGACCACTGCAATAAGCCATAGTCTGTGCTTAGCCTGTAAATGGACCTTCATCCAGACCACTGCAATAAGCCATAGTCTGTGCTTAGCCTGTAAATGGACACGCATCCAGACCACTGCAATAAGCCATAGTCTGTGCTTAGCCTGTAAATGGACACGCATCCAGACCACTGCAATAGCCATAGTCTGTGCTTAGACTGTAAATAGACACTCATCCAGACCACTGCAATAGCCATAGTCTGTGCTTAGCCTGTAAATGGACCTTCATCCAGACCACTGCAATAAGCCATAGTCTGTGCTTAGCCTGTAAATGGACCTTCATCCAGACCACTGCAATAAGCCATAGTCTGTGCTTAGCCTGTAAATGGACACTCATCCAGCCCACTGCAATAAGCCATAGTCTGTGCTTAGCCTGTAAATGGACACTCATCCAGATCACTGCAATAAGCCATAGTCTGTGCTTAGCCTGTAAATGGACACGCATCCAGACCACTGCAATAAGCCATAGTCTGTGCTTAGCCTGTAAATGGACACGCATCCAGACCACTGCAATAGCCATAGTCTGTGCTTAGACTGTAAATAGACACTCATCCAGACCACTGCAATAGCCATAGTCTGTGCTTAGCCTGTAAATGGACCTTCATCCAGACCACTGCAATAAGCCATAGTCTGTGCTTAGCCTGTAAATGGACCTTCATCCATACCACTGCAATAAGCCATAGTCTGTGCTTAGCCTGTAAATGGACACTCATCCAGCCCACTGCAATAAGCCATAGTCTGTGCTTAGCCTGTAAATGGCCACGCATCCAGATCATTGCAATAAGCCATAGTCTGTGGTTAGCCTGTAAATGGACACGCATCCAGACCACTGCAATAAGCCATAGTATGTGCTTAGCCTGTAAATGGACACGCATCCAGACCACTGCAATAAGCCATAGGACTTCTGTGTTTAGCCTGTAAATGGACACGCATCCAGACCACTGCAATAGGCCATAGTCTGTGCTTAGCTTGTAAATGGACACGCATCCAAACCACTGCAATAAGCCAAAGTCTGTGTTTAGCCTGTAAATGGACCTTCATCCAGACCACTGCAATAGCCATAGTCTGTGCTTAGCTTGTAAATGGACACTCATCCAGACCACTGCCATAAGCCATAGTCTGTGCTTAGCCTGTAAATGGACACTCATCCAGACCACTGCAATACGCCATAGTCTGTGCTTAGTCTGTAAATGGACACTCATCCAGACCACTGCAATAAGCCATAGTCTGTGCTTAGCCTGTAAATGGACACTCATCCAGACCACTGCAATAAGCTATAGTCTGTGCTTAGCCTGTAAATGGACACTCATCCAGCCCACTGCAATAAGCCATAGTCTGTGCTTAGCCTGTAAATGGACACTCATCCAGCCCACTGCAATAAGCCATAGTCTGTGCTTAGCCTGTAAATGGACCTTCATCCAGACCACTGCAATAAGCCATAGTCTGTGCTTAGCCTGTAAATGGACCTTCATCCAGACCACTGCAATAAGCCATAGTCTGTGCTTAGCCTGTAAATGGACACTCATCCACACCACTGCAATAAGCCAGTCTGTGCTTAGCCTGTAAATGGACACGCATCCAGACTACTGCAATAAGCCATAGTCTGTGCTTAGCCTGTAAATGGACACTCATCCAGCCCACTGCAATAAGCCATAGTCTGTGCTTAGCCTGTAAATGGACCTTCATCCAGACCACTGCAATAAGCCATAGTCTGTGCTTAGCCTGTAAATGGACCTTCATCCAGACCACTGCAATAAGCCATAGTCTGTGCTTAGCCTGTAAATGGACACTCATCCAGACCACTGCAATAAGCCATAGTCTGTGCTTAGCCTGTAAATGGACACTCATCCAGACCACTGCAATAAGCCATAGTCTGTGCTTAGCCTGTAAATGGACCTTCATCCAGACCACTGCAATAAGCCATAGTATGTGCTTAGCCTGTAAATGGACACTCATCCAGACCACTGCAATAAGCCATAGTCTGTGCTTAGCCTGTAAATGGCCACTCATCCAGCCTACTGCAATAAGCCATAGTCTGTGCTTAGCGTGTAAATGGACACTCATCCAGACCACTGCAATAAGCCATAGTCTGTGCTTAGCCTGTAAATGGACACTCATCCAGACCACTGCAATAAGCCATAGTCTGTGCTTAGCCTGTAAATGGACACTCATCCAGCCCACTGCAATAAGCCATAGTCTGTGCTTAGCCTGTAAATGGACCTTCATCCAGACCACTGCAATAAGCCATAGTCTGTGCTTAGCCTGTAAATGGACCTTCATCCAGACCACTGCAATAAGCCATAGTCTGTGCTTAGCCTGTAAATGGACACTCATCCAGACCACTGCAATAAGCCATAGTCTGTGCTTAGCCTGTAAATGGACACGCATCCAGACCACTGCAATAAGCCATAGTCTGTGCTTAGCCTGTAAATAGACACTCATCCAGACCACTGCAATAAGCCATAGTCTGTGCTTAGCCTGTAAATGGACCTTCATCCAGACCACTGCAATAAGCCATAGTCTGTGCTTAGCCTGTAAATGGACCTTCATCCAGACCACTGCAATAAGCCATAGTCTGTGCTTAGCCTGTAAATGGACACTCATCCAGACCACTGCAATAAGCCATAGTCTGTGCTTAGCCTGTAAATGGACACTCATCCAGCCCACATTGCAATAAGCCATAGTCTGTGTTTAGCCTGTAAATGGACACGCATCCAGACCACTGCAATAAGCCATAGTCTGTGCTTAGCCTGTAAATGGACACGCATCCAGACCACTGCAATAGCCATAGTCTGTGCTTAGACTGTAAATAGACACTCATCCAGACCACTGCAATAGCCATAGTCTGTGCTTAGCCTGTAAATGGACCTTCATCCAGACCACTGCAATAAGCCATAGTCTGTGCTTAGCCTGTAAATGGACCTTCATCCATACCACTGCAATAAGCCATAGTCTGTGCTTAGCCTGTAAATGGACACTCATCCAGCCCACTGCAATAAGCCATAGTCTGTGCTTAGCCTGTAAATGGCCACGCATCCAGATCATTGCAATAAGCCATAGTCTGTGGTTAGCCTGTAAATGGACACGCATCCAGACCACTGCAATAAGCCATAGTATGTGCTTAGCCTGTAAATGGACACGCATCCAGACCACTGCAATAAGCCATAGGACTTCTGTGTTTAGCCTGTAAATGGACACGCATCCAGACCACTGCAATAGGCCATAGTCTGTGCTTAGCTTGTAAATGGACACGCATCCAAACCACTGCAATAAGCCAAAGTCTGTGTTTAGCCTGTAAATGGACCTTCATCCAGACCACTGCAATAGCCATAGTCTGTGCTTAGCTTGTAAATGGACACTCATCCAGACCACTGCCATAAGCCATAGTCTGTGCTTAGCCTGTAAATGGACACTCATCCAGACCACTGCAATACGCCATAGTCTGTGCTTAGTCTGTAAATGGACACTCATCCAGAACACTGCAATAAGCCATAGTCTGTGCTTAGCCTGTAAATGGACACTCATCCAGACCACTGCAATAAGCCATAGTCTGTGCTTAGCCTGTAAATGGACACTCATCCAGCCCACTGCAATAAGCCATAGTCTGTGCTTAGCCTGTAAATGGACACTCATCCAGCCCACTGCAATAAGCCATAGTCTGTGATTAGCCTGTAAATGGACCTTCATCCAGACCACTGCAATAAGCCATAGTCTGTGCTTAGCCTGTAAATGGACCTTCATCCAGACCACTGCAATAAGCCATAGTCTGTGCTTAGCCTGTAAATGGACACTCATCCACACCACTGCAATAAGCCATAGTCTGTGCTTAGCCTGTAAATGGACACGCATCCAGACTACTGCAATAAGCCATAGTCTGTGTTTAGCCTGTAAATGGACACTCATCCAGCCCACTGCAATAAGCCATAGTCTGTGCTTAGCCTGTAAATGGACACTCATCCAGACCACTGCAATAAGCCATAGTCTGTGCTTAGCCTGTAAATGGACCTTCATCCAGACCACTGCAATAAGCCATAGTCTGTGCTTAGCCTGTAAATGGACCTTCATCCAGACCACTGCAATAAGCCATAGTCTGTGCTTAGCCTGTAAATGGACACTCATCCAGACCACTGCAATAAGCCATAGTCTGTGCTTAGCCTGTAAATGGACCACGCATCCAGACCACTGCAATAAGCCATAGTCTGTGGTTAGCCTGTAAATGGACACGCATCCAGACCACTGCAATAAGCCATAGTCTGTGCTTAGCCTGTAAATGGACACGCATCCAGACCACTGCAATAGCCATAGTCTGTGCTTAGCCTGTAAATGGACACTCATCCAGACCACTGCAATAAGCCATAGTCTGTGCTTAGCCTGTAAATGGACCTTCATCCAGACCACTGCAATAAGCCATAGTCTGTGCTTAGCCTGTAAATGGACCTTCATCCAGACCACTGCAATAAGCCATAGTCTGTGCTTAGCCTGTAAATGGACACTCATCCAGCCCACTGCAATAAGCCATAGTCTGTGCTTAGCCTGTAAATGGCCACGCATCCAGACCACTGCAATAAGCCATAGTCTGTGCTTAGCCTGTAAATGGACACTCATCCAGACCACTGCAATAAGCCATAGTCTGTGCTTAGCCTGTAAATGGACACGCATCCAGACCACTGCAATAAGCCATAGGACTTCTGTGTTTAGCCTGTAAATGGACACGCATCCAGACCACTGCAATAAGCCATAGTCTGTGCTTAGCCTGTAAATGGACACGCATCCAGACCACTGCAATAAGCCATAGTCTGTGTTTAGCCTGTAAATGGACACGCATCCAGACCACTGCAATAAGCCATAGTATGTGCTTAGCCTGTAAATGGACACGCATCCAGACCACTGCAATAAGCCATAGGACTTCTGTGTTTAGCCTGTAAATGGACACGCATCCAGACCACTGCAATAGGCCATAGTCTGTGCTTAGCTTGTAAATGGACACGCATCCAAACCACTGCAATAAGCCAAAGTCTGTGTTTAGCCTGTAAATGGACCTTCATCCAGACCACTGCAATAGCCATAGTCTGTGCTTAGCTTGTAAATGGACACTCATCCAGACCACTGCCATAAGCCATAGTCTGTGCTTAGCCTGTAAATGGACACTCATCCAGACCACTGCAATACGCCATAGTCTGTGCTTAGCCTGTAAATGGACACTCATCCAGACCACTGCAATAAGCCATAGTCTGTGCTTAGCCTGTAAATGGACACTCATCCAGACCACTGCAATAAGCTATAGTCTGTGCTTAGCCTGTAAATGGACACTCATCCAGCCCACTGCAATAAGCCATAGTCTGTGCTTAGCCTGTAAATGGACACTCATCCAGCCCACTGCAATAAGCCATAGTCTGTGCTTAGCCTGTAAATGGACCTTCATCCAGACCACTGCAATAAGCCATAGTCTGTGCTTAGCCTGTAAATGGACCTTCATCCAGACCACTGCAATAAGCCATAGTCTGTGCTTAGCCTGTAAATGGACACTCATCCAGACCACTGCAATAAGCCATAGTCTGTGCTTAGCCTGTAAATGGACACGCATCCAGACTACTGCAATAAGCCATAGTCTGTGCTTAGCCTGTAAATGGACACTCATCCAGACCACTGCAATAAGCCATAGTCTGTGCTTAGCCTGTAAATGGACACTCATCCAGACCACTGCAATAGCCATAGTCTGTGCTTAGCCTGTAAATGGACACTCATCCAGACCACTGCAATAAGCCATAGTCTGTGCTTAGCCTGTAAATGGACCTTCATCCAGACCACTGCAATAAGCCATAGTCTGTGCTTAGCCTGTAAATGGACACTCATCCAGACCACTGCAATAAGCCATAGTCTGTGCTTAGCCTGTAAATGGACCTTCATCCAGACCACTGCAATAAGCCATAGTCTGTGCTTAGCCTGTAAATGGACACGCATCCAGACCACTGCAATAAGCCATAGTCTGTGCTTAGCCTGTAAATGGACCTTCATCCAGACCACTGCAATAAGCCATAGTCTGTGCTTAGCCTGTAAATGGACCTTCATCCAGACCACTGCAATAGCCATAGTCTGTGCTTAGCCTGTAAATGGACACTCATCCAGACCACTGCAATAAGCCATAGTCTGTGCTTAGCCTGTAAATGGACACTCATCCAGCCCACTGCAATAAGCCATAGTCTGTGCTTAGCCTGTAAATGGACCTTCATCCAGACCACTGCAATAAGCCATAGTCTGTGCTTAGCCTGTAAATGGACACTCATCCAGACCACTGCAATAAGCCATAGTCTGTGCTTAGCCTGTAAATGGACCTTCATCCAGACCACTGCAATAAGCCATAGTCTGTGCTTAGCCTGTAAATGGACACTCATCCAGACCACTGCAATAAGCCATAGTCTGTGCTTAGCCTGTAAATGGACACTCATCCAGACCACTGCAATAAGCCATAGTCTGTGCTTAGCCTGTAAATGGACACTCATCCAGACCACTGCAATAAGCCATAGTCTGTGCTTAGCCTGTAAATGGACACTCATCCAGACCACTGCAATAAGCCATAGTCTGTGCTTAGCCTGTAAATGGACACTCATCCAGACCACTGCAATAGCCATAGTCTGTGCTTAGCCTGTAAATGGACACTCATCCAGACCACTGCAATAAGCCATAGTCTGTGCTTAGCCTGTAAATGGACACTCATCCAGACCACTGCAATAAGCCATAGTCTGTGCTTAGCCTGTAAATGGACCTTCATCCAGACCACTGCAATAAGCCATAGTCTGTGCTTAGCCTGTAAATGGACACTCATCCAGACCACTGCAATAAGCCATAGTCTGTGCTTAGCCTGTAAATGGACCTTCATCCAGACCACTGCAATAAGCCATAGTCTGTGCTTAGCCTGTAAATGGACCTTCATCCAGACCACTGCAATAAGCCATAGTCTGTGCTTAGCCTGTAAATGGACACGCATCCACACCACTGCAATAGCCATAGTCTGTGCTTAGCCTGTAAATGGACACTCATCCAGACCACTGCAATAAGCCATAGTCTGTGCTTAGCCTGTAAATGGACCTTCATCCAGACCACTGCAATAAGCCATAGTCTGTGCTTAGCCTGTAAATGGACCTTCATCCAGACCACTGCAATAAGCCATAGTCTGTGCTTAGCCTGTAAATGGACACTCATCCAGACCACTGCAATAAGCCATAGTCTGTGCTTAGCCTGTAAATGGACCTTCATCCAGACCACTGCAATAGCCATAGTCTGTGCTTAGCCTGTAAATGGACACTCATCCAGCCTACTGCAATAAGCCATAGTCTGTGCTTAGCCTGTAAATGGACACTCATCCAGACCACTGCAATAAGCCATAGTCTGTGCTTAGCCTGTAAATGGACACTCATCCAGCCCACTGCAATAAGCCATAGTCTGTGCTTAGCCTGTAAATGGACACTCATCCAGACCACTGCAATAAGCTATAGTCTGTGCTTAGCCTGTAAATGGACACTCATCCAGACCACTGCAATAAGCCATAGTCTGTGCTTAGCCTGTAAATGGACACTCATCCAGCCCACTGCAATAAGCCATAGTCTGTGCTTAGCCTGTAAATGGACCTTCATCCAGACCACTGCAATAAGCCATAGTCTGTGCTTAGCCTGTAAATGGACCTTCATCCAGACCACTGCAATAAGCCATAGTCTGTGCTTAGCCTGTAAATGGACCTTCATCCAGACCACTGCAATAAGCCATAGTCTGTGCTTAGCCTGTAAATGGACACTCATCCAGACCACTGCAATAAGCCATAGTCTGTGCTTAGCCTGTAAATGGACACTCATCCAGACCACTGCAATAGCCATAGTCTGTGCTTAGCCTGTAAATGGACACTCATCCAGACCACTGCAATAAGCCATAGTCTGTGCTTAGCCTGTAAATGGACCTTCATCCAGACCACTGCAATAAGCCATAGTCTGTGCTTAGCCTGTAAATGGACCTTCATCCAGACCACTGCAATAAGCCATAGTCTGTGCTTAGCCTGTAAATGGACACTCATCCAGACCACTGCAATAAGCCATAGTCTGTGCTTAGCCTGTAAATGGACCTTCATCCAGACCACTGCAATAAGCCATAGTCTGTGCTTAGCCTGTAAATGGACACGCATCCAGACCACTGCAATAAGCCATAGTCTGTGCTTAGCCTGTAAATGGACACTCATCCAGACCACTGCAATAAGCCATAGTCTGTGCTTAGCCTGTAAATGGACACTCATCCAGACCACTGCAATAAGCCATAGTCTGTGCTTAGCCTGTAAATGGACCTTCATCCAGACCACTGCAATAAGCCATAGTCTGTGCTTAGCCTGTAAATGGACACTCATCCAGACCACTGCAATAAGCCATAGTCTGTGCTTAGCCTGTAAATGGACACTCATCCAGACCACTGCAATAAGCCATAGTCTGTGCTTAGCCTGTAAATGGACACTCATCCAGCCCACTGCAATAAGCCATAGTCTGTGCTTAGCCTGTAAATGGACCTTCATCCAGACCACTGCAATAAGCCATAGTCTGTGCTTAGCCTGTAAATGGACACTCATCCAGACCACTGCAATAAGCCATAGTCTGTGCTTAGCCTGTAAATGGACCTTCATCCAGACCACTGCAATAAGCCATAGTCTGTGCTTAGCCTGTAAATGGACCTTCATCCAGACCACTGCAATAAGCCATAGTCTGTGCTTAGCCTGTAAATGGACACGCATCCAGACCACTGCAATAAGCCATAGTCTGTGCTTAGCCTGTAAATGGACACGCATCCAGACCACTGCAATAAGCCATAGTCTGTGCTTAGCCTGTAAATGGACACTCATCCAGACCACTGCAATAGCCATAGTCTGTGCTTAGCCTGTAAATGGACACTCATCCAGACCACTGCAATAAGCCATAGTCTGTGCTTAGCCTGTAAATGGACCTTCATCCAGACCACTGCAATAAGCCATAGTCTGTGCTTAGCCTGTAAATGGACACTCATCCAGACCACTGCAATAAGCCATAGTCTGTGCTTAGCCTGTAAATGGACACTCATCCAGACCACTGCAATAAGCCATAGTCTGTGCTTAGCCTGTAAATGGACACTCATCCAGCCCACTGCAATAAGCCATAGTCTGTGCTTAGCCTGTAAATGGACCTTCATCCAGACCACTGCAATAAGCCATAGTCTGTGCTTAGCCTGTAAATGGACACTCATCCAGACCACTGCAATAAGCCATAGTCTGTGCTTAGCCTGTAAATGGACCTTCATCCAGACCACTGCAATAAGCCATAGTCTGTGCTTAGCCTGTAAATGGACCTTCATCCAGACCACTGCAATAAGCCATAGTCTGTGCTTAGCCTGTAAATGGACACTCATCCAGACCACTGCAATAAGCCATAGTCTGTGCTTAGCCTGTAAATAGACACTCATCCAGACCACTGCAATAAGCCATAGTCTGTGCTTAGCCTGTAAATGGACACTCATCCAGCCCACTGCAATAAGCCATAGTCTGTGCTTAGCCTGTAAATGGACCTTCATCCAGACCACTGCAATAAGCCATAGTCTGTGCTTAGCCTGTAAATGGACACTCATCCAGACCACTGCAATAAGCCATAGTCTGTGCTTAGCCTGTAAATGGACCTTCATCCAGACCACTGCAATAAGCCATAGTCTGTGCTTAGCCTGTAAATGGACCTTCATCCAGACCACTGCAATAGCCATAGTCTGTGCTTAGCCTGTAAATGGACACGCATCCAGACCACTGCAATAAGCCATAGTCTGTGCTTAGCCTGTAAATGGACACTCATCCAGACCACTGCAATAGCCATAGTCTGTGCTTAGCCTGTAAATGGACACTCATCCAGACCACTGCAATAAGCCATAGTCTGTGCTTAGCCTGTAAATGGACACTCATCCAGACCACTGCAATAAGCCATAGTCTGTGCTTAGCCTGTAAATGGACCTTCATCCAGACCACTGCAATAAGCCATAGTCTGTGCTTAGCCTGTAAATGGACACTCATCCAGACCACTGCAATAAGCCATAGTCTGTGCTTAGCCTGTAAATGGACCTTCATCCAGACCACTGCAATAAGCCATAGTCTGTGCTTAGCCTGTAAATGGACCTTCATCCAGACCACTGCAATAAGCCATAGTCTGTGCTTAGCCTGTAAATGGACACTCATCCAGACCACTGCAATAAGCCATAGTCTGTGCTTAGCCTGTAAATGGACCTTCATCCAGACCACTGCAATAAGCCATAGTCTGTGCTTAGCCTGTAAATGGACCTTCATCCAGACCACTGCAATAAGCCATAGTCTGTGCTTAGCCTGTAAATGGACCTTCATCCAGACCACTGCAATAAGCCATAGTCTGTGCTTAGCCTGTAAATGGACCTTCATCCAGACCACTGCAATAAGCCATAGTCTGTGCTTAGCCTGTAAATGGACCTTCATCCAGACCACTGCAATAAGCCATAGTCTGTGCTTAGCCTGTAAATGGACCTTCATCCAGACCACTGCAATAAGCCATAGTCTGTGCTTAGCCTGTAAATGGACACTCATCCAGACCACTGCAATAAGCCATAGTCTGTGCTTAGCCTGTAAATGGACACGCATCCAGACCACTGCAATAAGCCATAGTCTGTGCTTAGACTGTAAATGGACACTCATCCAGACCACTGCAATAGCCATAGTCTGTGCTTAGCCTGTAAATGGACACTCATCCAGACCACTGCAATAAGCCATAGTCTGTGCTTAGCCTGTAAATGGACACTCATCCAGACCACTGCAATAAGCCATAGTCTGTGCTTAGCCTGTAAATGGACCTTCATCCAGACCACTGCAATAAGCCATAGTCTGTGCTTAGCCTGTAAATGGACACTCATCCAGACCACTGCAATAAGCCATAGTCTGTGCTTAGCCTGTAAATGGACACTCATCCAGACCACTGCAATAAGCCATAGTCTGCGCTTAGCTTGTAAATGGACACTCATCCAGACCACTGCAATAAGCCATAGTCTGTGCTTAGCCTGTAAATGGACACTCATCCAGACCACTGCAATAAGCCATAGTCTGTGCTTAGCCTGTAAATGGACACTCATCCAGACCACTGCAATAAGCCATAGTCTGTGCTTAGCCTGTAAATGGACCTTCATCCAGACCACTGCAATAAGCCATAGTCTGTGCTTAGCCTGTAAATGGACACTCATCCAGACCACTGCAATAGCCATAGTCTGTGCTTAGCCTGTAAATGGACACTCATCCAGACCACTGCAATAAGCCATAGTCTGTGCTTAGCCTGTAAATGGACACTCATCCAGACCACTGCAATAAGCCATAGTCTGTGCTTAGCCTGTAAATGGACCTTCATCCAGACCACTGCAATAAGCCATAGTCTGTGCTTAGCCTGTAAATGGACCTTCATCCAGACCACTGCAATAAGCCATAGTATGTGCTTAGCCTGTAAATGGACACTCATCCAGACCACTGCAATAAGCCATAGTCTGTGCTTAGCCTGTAAATGGACCTTCATCCAGACCACTGCAATAAGCCATAGTCTGTGCTTAGCCTGTAAATGGACACTCATCCAGACCACTGCAATAAGCCATAGTCTGTGCTTAGCCTGTAAATGCACCTTCATCCAGACCACTGCAATAAGCCATAGTCTGTGCTTAGCCTGTAAATGGACCTTCATCCAGACCACTGCAATAAGCCATAGTCTGTGCTTAGCCTGTAAATGGACCTTCATCCAGACCACTGCAATAAGCCATAGTCTGTGCTTAGCCTGTAAATGGACACTCATCCAGACCACTGCAATAAGCCATAGTCTGTGCTTAGCCTGTAAATGGACCTTCATCCAGACTACTGCAATAAGCCATAGTCTGTGCTTAGCCTGTAAATGGACACTCATCCAGACCACTGCAATAAGCCATAGTCTGTGCTTAGCTTGTAAATGCACCTTCATCCAGACCACTGCAATAAGCCATAGTCTGTGCTTAGCTTGTAAATGGACCTTCATCCAGACCACTGCAATAAGCCATAGTCTGTGCTTAGCCTGTAAATGGACCTTCATCCAGACCACTGCAATAAGCCATAGTCTGTGCTTAGCCTGTAAATGGACCTTCATCCAGACCACTGCAATAAGCCATAGTCTGTGCTTAGCCTGTAAATGGACCTTCATCCAGACCACTGCAATAAGCCATAGTCTGTGCTTAGCCTGTAAATGGACCTTCATCCAGACCACTGCAATAAGCCATAGTCTGTGCTTAGCCTGTAAATGGACCTTCATTCAGACCACTGCAATAAGCCATAGTCTGTGCTTAGCCTGTAAATGGACACTCATCCAGACCACTGCAATAAGCCATAGTCTGTGCTTAGCCTGTAAATGGACCTTCATCCAGACCACTGCAATAATTCTGAATTTAAAATACAAGAAAAAGATAATTTTTAACAACCTGACAGAAAGTAGTTGGCGCCTTAAGCAACAACAACTTTCAATTAATAATCTTATGAACATGAAGACTTTATATTTAGTTCATCAGGATTTGAATCAATCTGATTTCTTGGGAGAAAATGCATATTGCAGTACAGAGTGTAGTTCACAATCAATTTATTGCGTAAGAACCATACAGTATGGTGTCCGCATACAGCACATACAACATATAGAGGTGTACAATAACAATATAAAGTGATCAGAAGACTATTTTTGACACTTTACCACTGGAATGCCTGGCTCGCCGCGAGCCAGTCATTCCAGTGGCAAAGGTTAAAAAATAGTCTTCTTTTGGTCTGCAAATGGACATTAATCAAGACCACTGCAGAAGCCGTTTTTGGCTGATATGAGGGTTAAAGGGTTAAGATATGGTCACAGCTGTAGAATGTTGTTTTCATGGACAAAGGATAGAACCAGTTCAGAGATTTCTGTATCACCGTCATTGCAGTATATTATGAAAACAAACTTCTCATCATCAATTAATGATGGGAAGTCACAAAAGGAGGCGAGTGCATTGAAGAGTTTCTGTCTTTCAGAGTCACAAGCAAAACAATGCAGGATAAAGTGATTCTCATCTTCAATTAGGCTTGCGTGATTATGTGATTAAATCGAAAATCGCGATTATTTAAAAAAAATTAAATAATCGAATAATCGTGAATAATTCTACAGCATAAAATGTTTCAAAACCTACCTTTTAATTATTCTTTAATGCGATCGGTCACAGAAATTTACATTTTGCTCAGCAAATCCATGTCCATTTGCAGGCCAAGTGAAGACTATTTTTGAAAATGTATCACTGGAATGACTGGCTCGAGAATCGAGTCAGGCATTCCAGTGACACATTTTCAAAAATAGTCTTCTTTTGGCCTGCAAATCGACCTTTCTCAACATCATTGCAGCTTTCGTCATTGATATGCTTTTTGCTGTTTTAACTGGGTAATGTGTACTCAAGCTGATTAATCGAGTAATGGCGATTATTATTAAATAATCGATCGTGATTATTGAAAGCAATAATCGCGCAAGCCTATCTTCAATATGCTCTGTTTAGCAGATCTTGCATATCCTGCGTTCAAATCAAGTGGTACCTTTTGGTGTCTTCGAAGTCAATCGCCAGGCATGTGCATTAGATTTAATCAGATAGTTTTCCATCGCAAAGTTAAACTTGAACTAGGCAATTTAATTGATAATCGCAATTATTAAAAACAAAATAATTGTGGACAATGCTAAATTCAAATAGTTGAATAATTGACAAATACAAATGTATTGAAATTAAAATCACAAATATATTTATGTTGGATTTTTGTATGTAAAGCATCATACTGAGCGTGTATTGAGGGCCATTGTGTGCTCGATGCTCAAAATCTATCCTGTATGCCTACATTAAAATAGAGATTTTGAAATGATCTGAAAATAATTAGACTTAGGATTTGTTACTTCATATACACATAGCAATAACAAGTTCATTTCAATAAAATAATCTTTTAAGTATCTTGAGACTAATTTTACCAAAAGCAGTTGCTGTCTCTAATAGCAACATCTTTCAACAAAATCACTTTCAAAACGTTTAATGGCTTTCATGAACAACAGTCAGGGCTCAATTTTAACACTAACCTGTTAACCCGAGGATTGAAGGAAATGTCAATTTCCCTTTCTCCGAGATCTAACAATACTCACCATTCTGTTACTTCTGATATACAGCTGGCCTTGACAGCGGCTCTAGGATTATAGACTTAGAAAGCTTTACCGACTCCTGGGAACCGGGTACTCAGCTCCCAACTGCTGAGTACCCGTTTACCATAGAGCTCATATTGTTTGCATAGCCACCAAACAAGAGAAAACTATGACTTGCCTCCGTGGGGCTGCGAGGCTGGGTCCGTAACAGAATGGTGTGTATTGTTAGATCTCGGAGAAAGGGAAATTGACATTTCCTTCATTCTCCTTCGATCAATACTCACCATTCTGTTACTTCTGATATACACCAGATTTGATCAGTAACCTGGTGGGAAGGGGCAAGCCATAAATGCTAATTTTGCCCCTTGGAGAAAGATTTTAGACTTCAAACTTGACTAACGGAGACCTAAAAGGACCGTCAAGTTCACGGAACCGAATCACATTCGCATCACCGCCCTCCCCCCCTTTTTCCTCCTAGGAAAAGGGAGAGAACTCACGAACATGTATCTCGCCTGAAACACAAATATGCCAAGAGGGTTAACTGCTCCCTGCATATTCCATGTATTAGCCTGGGAATGAGCATGAATATATAAGATGAATGAACATGATACACATCCATAATACAAAAAACTCTCACTATTGAATTACCTTATGATAATTGGACTCCAGACGTACCGCCTCCAACGATTCACTGGTCCGGCCATCAGTGACACAATCTGGTTGTCATCCTCTCGCTTGACCATGCCTGCTTTAGGTTCTTTTCTTACCAAAGTGAAAAAAGGGTGAAGAGCAGTGTGGTCACTAACTATCGTTTCAAAACAGCTAAAGCGAGTGGATTGGCTGAGTCTGACAAATCCCTCATATAGTAATCCGTAAATGAGGACTCACAGTGCCATTGTGCAACGGCCATGATGTCCTCTAGCGGAACACCATTGTAAAAGGCGGTCGAGGCGGCTATTCCTCTGACATCGTGTGCCCTTACACCTTGCACCTGGTGCCCAGTCGCCATCTCGTGAGTAGTCTGAATGCATTCGACCACCCAACGAGAGATAGTATCCATGGATGCGGCGCCATAAGGCTTTTTATGGCAGATCCACAGATGTCTATGGTTTGCCCGTAACGAGTCAGTCCGTTTCTTGTACTTAGTCAAAGCACGGACCGGGCACCAGACACTGGCATCACGATCAAACCTAGTTAACTTCGGTATAATGATCGGTTTGCCGGGATATCTCAGATTGGTTCTTTGACATAAACTCTGCTCTTGGCAGAAGACGCAGACCCTCTCCAGAAACAATAAATCGGTACCTCTCTGCCGAAAGCGCATGGATCTCACTGCGCCTTCTAGCTGAGGAAGCTGCCAATAGAAAGACCGCCTTTAGAGTCAAATGCTTTAGACTAGCCGAACGCAACGGTTCGAAAGGGTGCTTGGCCAGTACATTAAGCACTAAAGATAGACTCCAGGCTGGAATGACTACCGGTTGTCTCGGTCGGAAAATGCTCATTCCCTTCAACACCACATTTAACTGGGCCACCTCTGGACTATCCCTGTTGGCTAGACAAGGGATAACTGATGCCAAAGCTGACTTGTATCCAGCAACTGTGACGGGAGCTAGTCCTGAAAAGAACAGCTCACAGAGAAAGTCTGCTATTTGGTGAATAGTGGATTGAAAGGTATCAATACCCTTTTTTTCACACCAGTCTGCAAATCTGTTAACCTTGTTGTTATATGACTTGAAGGTTGACCTCCTCCTCGCAACCGCGATGAAATCAGCAGCCTGTCGAGAAAAGCCTTCCGACGGGGAACGTTGTTTGATAACATCCACGCAGTCAATTTGAACATTTCGGGATGCTCGTGTAGGAAGCGTCCCTTGGCCTGGGAGATTATGTTCGGAATCTCGGGCAACTGCACAGGATTTTCCACCAGCAGATCTAGCAGATCCGTGAACCATGCCCTGCTCGGCCAATACGGCGCTATTAGCAGGACCAGACACGGTTCCTCCCTGATCTTCACCAATACCTTCGGCAGAAGGATGGTGGGTGGGTACGCGTGCATCCCCCTCAATCCCGCCATTACCGATCTCGGTGTTTCCATCTGGAACCGAGGTGTATGGATAAACCAATTTAATGGCCTGAGATTGAGTATGGGTCTCCATCCCCCTGTGCTCTTGGGGACAAGGAACATGTTTGAATAGAAGCCTGGAGTGTTTCGGTTTGCTGGTTTTATTGCTCCCTTCAGAAGCAAACCCGACACTTCCTTTTGAACGGCTTCTAACTTTTCTGGCTCCCTTGGTACGGGTGTCCAGACAGGTGCCAAAGACAGATTTTGTGGCGGAAAGTCCCACCACTCCGGCATGTAACCCTGGGATAACCATCCCAAGACCAGACTGTCTGACGTCACACCTCGCCAGGCCTCGATGAAACGCATGAGCCTTCCACCCACCATAGACGCCTCGACGTCTAACGGGGTTGTCCGGCTTGCAGTCCGCTCCCCCCTTCCTTAACGAGAGAGAGAGAGCGAACCATTTCGGTCTCGGCACGGCGGGTATAACTGGCACCGCTGTTCCTGTCGCACAGTTGCGGTCCAGACGGATATGAAGGGAGCTCTCGTACCCTCAGGTACGATCCGCTCCCTTCTGTCCGCCCTTTGAGGACTTACCCTTACCCTTCCCCTTCCCGCCTCTAGGGCAGTCAGGAGCAACCTTGGGGAGGGTAGGAGCCTCTACAACCTTCCTGGCTTTCTTAGCCGGCGGCGGCTGAGAAAAACCAGCTGAAGCAGAAGTCGCAGCAGGCTTAGCTTTCGCCTTGCCCCTAGGCTTCTTCTGCTTCTTTGGAGGTTGTCCAGCTAGCGGTTTCCCCACAGCCCCTAGTGCGTGCGCTTGCCGCACTAGCTCAGCTGTAGGTTGACCGCCAACCGATTCTGTGCGATGCTGGCCGTATCCTCTAGGATGGCCCGCGCTTGGCCACCGAAGATGCTAGGCCCTGTCAGGGGCATCCCAAGAAGACGCTCCCTGACTGCCGTAGCCGGATGCATATGGTCAATAACCATTTGCCTCCTGGATTTGGTCACACACGCCTGCACCCTTGCCAGCGCATCCATAGACAGCACCAAGCCGTCATTCACGCACGAAAGCGCCACAGGTGGCACAGGGTGGCCTGCCCGCGCTTCAGCCCAAACTGACTGAAGAAGACGATAAGAGTGGTTGACAGCGCTCATAGCTGCCCTCACACCATCATCGCATAGGGCCAGGACTTCCTCTTGGTGTGCCTGGGACCTGTCTACAAGTGCCGGGCCGGGGCCACCCGCCCCGGCACTCTGAACGCCCAGCACCCATTGGTCATCCTCGGTGACCGACGGTACCACACCATATCTGTCGTATTCCCCCCCACGGAATACGACACCTTGCCTGCACCTCCCTGGAGGCCGCAGGGAGCTGACCCATAGTCATAAGCTGCTTGCTATAAATAGCATCCAACAACTCGATGAACCAGTCGGGCCGCGGGCAAGATCCCCGTCCTAATCGACGCAACCGACGGACGGGGCGCATCCTCCTCGGCCGTGGCCGAAACCAGACGGGTCAACCCTGGCTAGCCAAGCCAGAGCCTCTGACCAGTCTACTTCCGAGGAGGACACACCCGCAAACACGTCACCCGTTGACGTGTTCACGGGCCTGCCAGCCACGGCCTCCCGGCAAGGAGCCGCTGCTGACACGCCAGGCACGCCGGTACCACACGGTTCCGCCGCCACCCCATGAAACACACCAGTCCATGGGGTAGGTCCGCACAGAAAACCGTATGGACCCGTAACCAGACACGGGCGCCAACGGCACCCCACATCTGACCGCCGGACCAGGCAAGATAGGCGAGTACCACGCCCGGCCCGGCACACCCGTCACCGTGTCAGCCGGCGTCAAACCAACCGTCACGGGACCGGTGCCTGGTACCAGATTGGCCTCAACCACAGGCGGAGCCGCTGCCCTGGCTTGCGCCAAGCCAGACAAATGGAGAACGGTTCCGTCCAGGACGGAATCGACCTCCATATTCTCCACCCGTGGTATCACAGGCCGCAGCACCTCTCCTCCTCGTCTTCAGACCCCGAAGAGGCGTCACTAGACGAGAAGACCGTGGAGCCGTCCTGGCGGACGGCTCCCACACTTGACGGACCGGCCACCGGTACTGGACCACCCGGAGGTGGCCACAGAGAGACAGAACCTGTCAGGCCGGAGCCAGACGGGACTGCCAGGGGGCCGTACGAGACGGCCCCCTCGGTAACCAGTCCAGAACCCTGTCCAAGGACAGGGTCCGTACCAGGCATGGGGAGAAACTGTCCCCCAACCTTCGGTAGCAGTGACGACACCAGCGTGGGCAGAACGCTATGCAGAAAACCCTGCATAGCCGGACCGAACCACGCCGGCGGTGCCATCTCCGCCACCTCCAGCTGGGGACGTGGAGCGCCCCCACCGGCCGAACCGGACGCTCCATGATTTAACATCGGACTGCCTGACCCCGCGTCAGACACAGCCACATCCTTCTGGGCAAGGAACTTTACCATCATATCGACGGACCACACTGCGCACACATTACATCTATGATCTGGACAACAGGGCATACACCTAAAACAGACATGGTCCTTAAACATGACGCGTACAAACTTATGGCACTCGTCACATGATGGCGGGGCTGGCTTGGCCTATAAAATAAGCACAAACCTACAATAAGCAAGCGGAACGACACGGATGGAAGGCAGACAATTAATTTTCAAATAACTTGACCATAAATTAACTGTAACCCGCACCCCGCAACGTTACAGCAAAGATCGCATTGATTATGACGACAAGAACGAAGCGGGCATAAATACACCCATAATTGATCCTCTAGGATGTATCACGGCTCCAGGAATCATATCGCATACCATTCAGGGTATATTTACCAATTAATATAAATTATACTCCTAACGAAAGCCGACACGATATGTGAAGAAACAACAAAATGTAAACAAACTGCTGTAGCACACGGTAAAACCGCAGATCACGCATATCTCAAGAATTTTGACACCACCGATCATTGCAAACCGATCGTGATCACACGTAAACTTGACCATTCCAAAGTTTCCGGTACCATTTTTAGTACGCAGCACCCAGAACAAGATGCGTGAATTAATGAAAGATTTTCTTCACATAAACATCCGAGCATCACGGGTGTGACGTCACCCGCTCAGACCCTACGTAGAACGACGTCAGCCGATATTCTTCGTGTTAGAAATACCGTAGCAAACACCTATTTTCATATCTGCCGATCGCCTGTTGGGGTTTAAAGAAGGCGATCGTCTGGCATATCTCGTTGTTAGCACACATCCCAGATTATATGGGGTCAGAAATTGGAACATGTTATACGACCTGGTTATCCTCGGCGGTATTCTCCATTTTACCCAGTTATATCCTTTCAAGAACGCGCAAACTATCAAATCACAGACAAAAGATTGCCACGCTTCTAAATGATCGCCATAGCAACAGGAATTCATTATTTTCACTCGATGACGAGCCAACACAAGAGGCCTTGCGATACTACGGCAAAGTTGGGATCATCTAACGTTGGGCGATATAAAATTGTTACGCTTCTAAATGATTCTGGTACTATTAATGTGAAAATGTAAAATATTCTTACCTAGAACTAAAGAAATCCGTAACTTTCGGCGCTGGCTTTAGACAAACTTCTGTCAATGTCTCATGTTTTTTCCCCGGCATGTGGCTAACAAGAGCCGCTTCGCCCATATTCGAGATGTCAAACGACTTATTACAAACACTACATTTGGCATGCTAGTTTGATGTGTTGTCCGGTAAAATCCAATCCTTATACTTATCATTAGTTTCCCAAACACTAGAATATTTGCACTTTCCCATCATTACTGTTTCACAAAAAACGGCAATCCTGCGAATTATTTCATTGTTTCGGCTTCTAACACTCTGTACTACTTGACAGACGACTGCCGATTCACTCATTTTTATTGTGTTGTACTTGAACATGTTCAGATACATATTGCTCAACAACCGTGAGATGTGCCCGGTAATAGGCGGTTTTCTATTGCAAGACAACACCGGACCCAATCAAATTAGACTCTGGCAAGATTGGCGGAAACGCGAGATTTTGTTCGTAAGCAAAAAGACTGCGGTCGGAAAAATTAGGATTGCCAATATTTTAATTTACCATACCAATTGGCCCAAAATTGGAATTTCCATGCTTTTTCCAGCCCTGGAAAAGGCTTTCCTAATTTTCAAGACTTTTTCAAGACTTCCATACATGCGTACAAATCCTTTATCAAACAAGAGAATACCTATGGCTTGCCTCTGAGGGGCTGGGAGGCAGGGTCCATAATATAATGGTAAGTATTGTTAGATCTCGGAGAAGGGAAAATTGAAATTTCCTTCATTCTCCTTCGATCAATACTTACCATTATATTACTCTTTGATAACACCAGATTTAGTCATTACCTGGTGGGAAGGGGCAAGCCATACATAGCTTCTTTTGCCCCTGGAGAAGGATCTTAGACTTAAACTAGACATACAGAGACCTAAAAGGACAAACAAGTTTAGGGACCGAATCACATTCGCATCACCGCTCCTCCCCCCCCCCCTTCCGTTTTTCTCCTAAAGGAGAGAACTCACGAAAATGCATCTCGCCTGAAAACACAAATATGCGAAGACGGTTAACTGCTCTTTGGCCTGGGAATGAGCATGAATATATAAGATGAATGATCATGATATATAAACACAAGAGGCCCAACGGGCCTGTGTCGCTCACCTGGAGCGCAGTGCATTTTTGTCAGAATTGTTAGTGGGTGTTTTAGTAGTCTTTTAAATGAGTTTGTGGGCATTTTTGCACGTCCGATATGGCCGCCAAACACGCTACATTTTGATTGGTCCACTTCTGCCATGTTTCTGACTACGCTCCTTCCCTTGAACAAACTTTAATGGCACTCAGTGCCTAATTACATCTCTCAAATTTGGGCCCAATCCGCTCAGTGGTTCTGGAGTTGTTTTGGCAAGAAATAAGTTATCCACGATGGCCACAAAACCATTTGGCCAATCAAGTTCCCTTGAACAAACTTGGTGTAGCTCTTGTCCTAGATGATATTTCATGCATTTTGAATTGATCCCCCCAAACGGTTTTGGAGAAGATCTTTAAAGACATTTCTAAAAATCGACCAAAATCCAAAATGTCGTGAAAATACATTTTAAATTTCCTATTGCTTGAGTATGGGAGATTTTGGCGGGTAAATGATCCAAGATGGCCGCTAAACCGTTTATCTGACAGTCTCGAAAATGGCTAATTTGAAATCACAATACCCACAAAAACACATAAAACCAATTTTTGCCTCAAAATCAATCAAATAAAAAAATACAATATGGCCGCCAAACACGCTATATATTGATATGCCCATAGCGGCCATTTTTTTACGGATCAACTTCTCTTGAATAAACCTTAATGGCCCTTCGTCCCTAATCATATATCACAAATTTCCACCTGATCGCTTCAGGGGTTCTGGGGAAAAACAAGGTAATACAAGATGCCCGTTGAACTATTTGGTCAATCAAGTTCCATTGAACAAACTTGAGTGAGCTCTTGCCCTAAATCATATAATTGATCCCTCAAACGGTTTTAAAGAAGATTTTTAAAGATGTTTCTAAAAATCGGCCGAAATCAAAGATGGCCACAGGCCAAATTGGCCAATCGGCTCCGTTTGAACAAAATGAAATCTCTATGCCATAAGGATTGAAGGAAATGTCAATTTCCCTTTCTCCGAGATCTAACAATACTCACCATTCTGTTACTTCTGATATACAGCTGGCCTTGACAGCGGCTCTAGGATTATAGACTTAGAAAGCTTTACCGACTCCTGGGAACCGGGTACTCGGCTCCCAACTGCCGAGTACCCGTTTACCATAGAGTTCATATTGTTTGCATAGCCACCAAACAAGAGAAAACTATGGCTTGCCTCCGTGGGGCTGGGAGGCTGGGTCCGTAACAGAATGGTGAGTATTGTTAGATCTCGGAGAAAGGGAAATTGACATTTCCTTCATTCTCCTTCGATCAATACTCACCATTCTGTTACTTCTGATATACACAAGATTTTTTGCCCATTGGAGAAAGATTTTAGACTTCAAACTTGACTAACGGAGACCTAAAAGGACCGTCAAGTTCACGGAACCGAATCACATTCGCATCACCGCCTCCTCCCCTTTTTCCTCCTAAGAAAAGGGAGAGAACTCACGAACATGTATCTCGCCTGAAACACAAATATGCCAAGAGGGTTAACTGCTCCCTGCATATTCCATGTATTAGCCTGGGAATGAGCATGAATATATAAGATGAATGAACATGATACACATCCATAATACAAAAAACTCTCACTATTGAATTACCGTATGATAATTGGACTCCAGACGTACCGCCTCCAACCATTCACTGGTTCGGCCATCAGTGACACAATCTGGTTGTCATCCTCTCGCTTGACCATGCCTGCTTTTGGTTCTTTTCTTACCAAAGTGAAAAAAGGGTGAAGAGCAGTGTGGTCACTAACTATCGTTTCAAAACAGCTAAAGCGAGTGGATTGGCTGAGTCTGACACATCCCTCATATAGTAATCCGTAAATGAGGACTCACAGTGCCATTGTGCAACGGCCATGATGTCCTCTAACGGAACACCATTGTAAAGGGCGGTCGAGGCGGCTATTCCTCTGACATCGTGTGCCCTTACACCTTGCACCTGGTGCCCAGTCGCCATCTCGTGAGTAGTCTGAATGCATTCGACCACCCAACGAAAGATAGTATCCATGGATGCGGCGCCATAAGGCTTTTTATGGCAGATCCACAGATGTCTATCGTTCGACCGTAACGAGTCAGTCCGTTTCTTAGTCAAAGCACGGACCGGGCACCAGACACTGGCATCACGATCAAACCTAGTTAACTTCGGTATAATGATCGGTTTGCCGGGATATCTCAAAGATTGGTTCTTTGACATAAACTCTGCTCTTGGCAGAAGACGCAGACCCTCTCCAAAAACAATAAATCGGTCCCTCTCTGCCGAAAGCGCATGGATCTCACTGCGCCTTCTAGTTGAGGAAGCTAACAATAGAAAGACCGCCTTTAGAGTCAAATGCTTTAGACTAGCCGAACGCAACGGTTCGAAAGGGTGCTTGGCCAGTACATTAAGCACTAAAGATAGACTCCAGGCTGGAATGATTACCGGTTGTCTTGGTCGGAGATTGCTCATTCCCTTCAACATCACATTTAACTGGGCCACCTCTGGACTATCCCTGTTGGCTAGACAAGGGATAACTGATGCCAAAGCTGACTTGTATCCAGCAACTGTGACGGGAGCTAGTCCTGAAAAGAACAGCTCACAGAGAAAGTCTGCTATTTGCTGAATAGTGGATTGAAAGGTATCAATACCCTTTTCTTCACACCAGTCTGCAAATCTGTTAACCTTGTTGTTATATGACTTGAAGGTTGACCTCCTTCTCGCAGCCGCGATGAAATCAGCAGCCTGTCGAGAAAAGCCTTCCGACGTGGAACGTTGTTTGATAACATCCACGCAGTCAATTTGAACATTTCGGGACGCTCGTGTAGGAAGCGTCCCTTGGCCTGGGAGATTATGTTCGGAATCTCGGGCAACTGCACAGGATTTTCCACCAGCAGATCTAGAAGATCCGTGAACCACGCCCTGCTCGGCCAATACAGCGCTATTAGCAGGACCAGACACGGTTCCTCCCTGACCTTCACCAATACCTTCGGTAGAAGAATGGTGGGTGGGTACGCGTAAGCGTGCATCCCTCTCCAGCTTATCGCCAGAGCGTCTGTATCGACGGCATTTGGATCTGGAATCGGCGAGACATATGTCATGATTTGAGCATTTTCCTTTGTGGCGAACAAGTCCACGTTGGGTTTGCCCCAATGCTCGAAGATCCGTCGCAGAACTGGAGGGTTGAGGGACCATTCTGTTGGCAGGATTCTCTGTCTGCGAGACAAAGCATCCGCCAGAATGTTCAATCGGCCAGGAATATGAGCTGCTTTCAAAACAACCGAGTAATTCCTGCACCATTGAATCAAGTGCCACACCCTGATACACAGAGTGGGCGACTTAGTCCCGCCTTGGCGATTTATATATGATACTACTGTCGAATTGTCCGACCGTATCAATATCACCTTGCCCCTGATCATCAGAAGGAACTCTTCCAACGCCAGTTCCACTGCCATCATTTCCAACAGATTGATATGCAGCTGACTCTCCGGGAGAGTCCATGTGCCCGAGACCTGGTGTTCTCCCAGGCAGGCACCCCACGCTTCCAGCGATGCATCCGTGTAGACGGACAGCTGGGGGTGGGGTAGGTGCAGCGAAACCCCTAATAGGAGATTCTGACGCTGTTTCCACCATAGAAGATGCGATATTATCGGCTCCAAAACTGGCACCAGTTTTGACAGGGGTTCTGTTCTCTGTTTCCACAGAGACATCAGATACAACTGGATAGGCCTTCGCATTAGAGCAGCGTACGGGATAACCTGCTCCATGGAGACCATCATGCCCAGCATCTGAAGGAACCGCCTCGCCTGAATGTGGTTTCCCACTCGAAAACTCTTGAGGATGGCTAACAGAGACACCACTCTGGGCTCTGACTGGTAAACCCTGCCCTCCTCGAGGTCGAGTCGCATCCCCAAATATACGAAACGTTGAGTGGGCGTCAACTCGGATTTCTCCTCATTGACTATGCAGCGTAGATCTGAAAGTAACTTCAGAGTCAGAGCAGTATCCACATTCAACCTGGCTGCCGAGTCTGCCTTGAGCAGCCAGTCGTCTATGTAGGTGTGTAGCGCCACGTTCTCTTTTCTGAGAAACGCTGTCACCGCAAGGACCACTCTTGTGAAAACCCTCGGAGCTGTCGACAGGCCAAACGGGAGAACTGTAAACTCCCATACTTGATTCTGAAACGCAAATCTCAGAAACCTGTGCCAACTCCGATTCATAGGAATGTGGAAATATGCATTTTTCAGATCGATCGATACACACCACATTCCTTTCCTCAATCCCGCATTACCGACCTCGGCGTTTCCATCTGGAACCGAGGCGTATGGATAAACCAATTTAATGGCCTGAGATTGAGTATGGGTCTCCATCCCCCTGTGCTCTTGGGGACAAGGAACATGTTTGAATAGAAGCCTGGAGTGTTTCGGTTTGCTGGTTTTATTGCTCCCTTCAGAAGCAAACCCGACACTTCCTTTTGAACGGCTTCTAACTTGTCTGGCTCCCTTGGTACGGGTGTCCAGACAGGTGCCAAAGACAGATTTTGTGGTGGAAAGTCCCACCACTCCGGCATGTAACCCTGGGATAACCATCCCAGGACCAGACTGTCTGACGTCACACCTCGCCAGGCCTCGACGAAACGCATGAGCCTTCCACCCACCATAGACGCCTCGACGTCTAAAGGGGTTGTCCGGTACGTAGTCCGCTCCCCCCTCTTTCTTAACGAGAGAGAGAGAGAACCATTTCGTTCTAGGCACGACGGGTATAACTGGCACCGCTGTTCCTGTCGCACAGGCGCGGTCCAGACGGATATGAAGGGAGCTCTCGTACCCTCAGGTACGATCCGCCCCCTTCTGACTTACCCGTACCCTTCCGCTTGCCCTTCCCGCCTCTAGGGCGGTCAGGAGCAACCTTGGGGAGGGTAGGCGCCTCTACAACCTTCCTAGCTTTCTTCGCCGGCGGCTGAGAAAAACCAGCTGAAGCAGAAGTCGCACCAGGGTTAGCTTTCGCCTTGCCCTTATGCTTCTTCTGCTTCTTTGAAGGTTGTCCCGCTAGCGGTTTCCCTACAGCCCCTAGTGTGTGCGCTTGCCGCACTAGCTCTAGCTGCAGGTTGACCGCTAACCGATTCTGCGCGATACTGGCTGTATCCTCTAAGATGGCCCACGCTTGGCCACCGAAGATGCTAGGCCCTGTCAGGGGCGTCCCAAGAAGACGCTCCCTGACTGCCGTAGCCGGACGCATATGGTCAATGACCATTTGCCTCCTGGATTTAGTCACTCGCGCTTGCACCCTTGCCAATGCGTCCATAGACAGCACCGTCATTTACGCACGAAAGCGCCACAGGGTGGCCTTCCCCCGCTTCAGCCCACACCGACTGAAGGAGACGATACGAGTGGTTGACAGCGCTCATAGCTGCCCTCACACCCTCATCGCATAGGGACAGGACTTCCTCTTGGTGTACCTGAGCCTTGTCCACAAGTGCCGGACCGGGGCCACCTGCCCCGGCACTCTGAACCCCCAGTACCCATCGGTCATCCTCGGTGACCGACGGGACTACACTATATCTGTCGTATTCCCCCCGCGGAATACGACATCTTGCCCGCACCTCCCTGGAGGCCGCAGGGAGCTGACCCTTGGTCATAAGTTGTTTGCTATAAATAGCCTCCAACAACTCTATGAACCGTGGATCCAGTCCCACCGACTGGATCTGGGCCGCGGGCAAAATCCCCGTCCTGATCGACACAACCGACGGACGGGGCGCATCTTCATCGGCCGTGGCCGAAACCACAGACGGGTCAACCCTGGCTAGCCACGCCAGAGCCTCTGACCAATCTATCTCCGATGAAGACACACCCGCAAACACGTCACCCGTTGCCGTGTTCACGGGCCTGCCAGCCACGGCCTCCCAGCAAGGAGTCACGGCTGACACACCAGGCACCACACGGTTCCGCCGCCACCCCATGAAACACTCCGGTCCATGGGGTAGGTCCACACTGAAAACCGTATGGACCTGTAGCAGTCGCGGAACCGTAGCCAGACACGGGCGCCAACGGCACCCCACGTCTGACTGCCGGACCAGGCGAGATAGGCGAGTACCACGCCCGGCCCGGCAGACTCGTTACCGTGTCGGCTGGTGCCAAACCAACCGTCACGGAACCGGTGCCCGGTACCAGATTGGCCTCAGCCACAGGCGGATCCGCTGCCCTGGCTTGCGCCAAGCCAGACAAATGGAGGCCGTGGACGGAACCGACCTCCATATTCTCCACCTGCGGCTTGTGATGCCGCAGCAACCTCTCCTCCTCGTCTTCAGACCCCGAAGAGTCGTCACTAGACGAGTAGACCGTGGAGCCATCCTGGCGGATGGCTCCCACACCTGATGGACCAGCCACCGCTACTGGCCGCAGAGAAACAGAACCTGTCTGGCCGGAGCCAGACGGGACTGCCAGGGGGCCGTACGAGACGGCCCCCTCGGTAACCAGTCCAGAACCCTGTCCAAGGACAGGGTCCGTACCAGGCATGGGGAGAAACTGCCCCCCAACCTTTGGTAGCAGGGACGACACCAGCGTGGGCAGAACGCTATGCAGAAAACCCTGCATAGCCGGACCAAACCACGCCGGCGGTGCCATCTCCGCCACCTCCAGCTGGGGACGTGGAGCACCCCCACCGGACAAACTCCACGATTTACTCTCGGACCGCCTGACCCCGCGTCAGACCCAGCCAAGTCCTTCTGGGCAAGGAACTTAACCATCATATCCACGGACCACACTGCGCACACATTACACCTATGGTCTATGTTACAGGGCGAACACCTAAAACAGACATGGTCCTTGAATACGACCCGTACAAATTTATGGCACTCGTCACATGATGGCGGGGTTGGCTTGGCCTATAAAATAAGCACAAAGCTACAATAAACAAGCGGAACGAGACCCGGATGGAAGGCAGACAATTAATTTTCAAATAATTTGACTCATAAATTAACCGTATCCCTCCCGCACCCCACCCCGCTACAACAAAGATCGCATTGATTATGACGACAAGAACGAAGCGGGCATTAAACACACCCATATTAGATCCTCCAGGATGTGTAACGGCTCCAGGAATCATATCGCATATCTTGTTGCTATGCAAACAAGAATGAGCTCTATGGTAAACGGGTACTCGGCAGTTGGGAGCCGAGTACCCGGTTCCCAGGAGTCGGTAAAGCTTTCTAAGTCTATAATCCTAGAGCCGCTGTCAAGGCCAGCTGTATATCAGAAGTAACAGAATGGTGAGTATTGATCGAAGAAGCTTCCTGCCAAATATAATTCAAACGAAAGCCAAACGATATGTGAAGAAAACAACAAAATGTATAACAAACTGCTGTATCACACGCATCTACTCAAGAATTTTGAAACCACCGATCATTGCAAACCGATCGTGATCGCACGTAAACTTGACCATTCTAAAGTTTCCGGTACCATTTTTAGTACGCAGCACCCAGAACGAGATGCGCGAATTAATGAAAAATTTTTCTTCACATAAACATCCGAGCGACCGGGTTGTGACGTCACCCGCTCGGATCCTACGGAGAACGATGTCAGCCGATATTCGTGTTAGAAATACTGTAGCAAACACCTATTTTCATATCTGCCGATCGCCTGTTGGGGTTTAAAGAAGGCGATCGTCTGGCATATATCGTTGTTAGCACACGTCCCAGATTCTTTGGGGTCAGAAATTGGGACATGCGACACAGCGAAATTTAGAGACCTAAGTCTTTTTAACTATGGATAATAAGGAATGATACAACCTGGTTATCATCGGCGGTATTCTCCATAGTATCCAGTTAAATCCTTCAAGAACGCACAAACTATCACTTTACAGATAAAGACTTAGATTTCTTTAACAAAAGACACTAAAATCCTCTCCCTGCAGAAAGCATGTATAGCTCTTGTTGCTATGCAAACAAGAATGAGCTCTATGGTAAACGGGTACTCGGCAGTTGGGAGCCGAGTACCCGGTTCCCAGGAGTCGGTAAAGCTTTCTAAGTCTATAATCCTAGAGCCGCTGTCAAGGCCAGCTGTATATCAGAAGTAACAGAATGGTGAGTATTGATCGAAGGAGAATCTTCCTGCCAAATATAATTCAAATCGGCCTGGTAGTTCTCAAGAAGAAGACATTTTAAATTTCTTATTGCTTTAGTATGGGAGCTTATGGCGGGAAAATGATCCAAGATGGCTGCCAAACCGTTCATCCAACTGTTACGGAAATTGCAAATTTGAGATCAGAATACCCAAAAACCTATATAAAGCGAATTTCGGCCTCAAAATCCATCAAATTAAAAAATCAAATATGGCTGCCAAACACACTATATTTTGATTGGCCCACCGCGGCCATGCTTTTTGATGAATCAACTTCTCTTGAACAAAATTTACTGGCCCTTAGTCCCTAATCATATCTGCCAAATTTCGGCCTGATCCCTTCAGCGGTTCTGGAGAAGTTATTTTCGCTAAAACTAGGTCAACCAATAAGGCCGCCAAACTATCTGACCAATTAAGTTCCCTTGAACAAACTTGGTTGAGCTCTTGCCCTAGATCATATTTCATGAGGTTTCCTTCAATCCCTCAAGCGGTTTTGGAGACAATTTTTAAAGACATTAAAAAAAAATTGGCCAAAATCCAAGATGGCCACCGGCCTAATTGGCCGATCGGCTTCATTTGAACAAACTTGGATCCCTATGCCCTAAGGATGCATCCTGCCAAATATAATTGAAATTGGCCCAGCAGTTCTTGAGAAGTCGTTTAAAGGAAAAGTTGACGGGCGGATGGACGACGGACGGTCGCCACGACATAAGCTCACTTGGCCTTTCAGGCCAGGTGAGCTAATAATACCAAAAAACTGTCAAACTTAAATTACCTTATGAACATTGTATTTCAGACGCGGAGCCATCAACCAACACATTTTCGACCATAAGTGACACTCATGTTTGTATCCCTCTCGCTTGAACATGTCTGTTCTTACTACTTTTGCTTTTTCAAAGTTATCAAAAGGGAGATGAACAGTGTGGTCATTAGACTATCGTTTCAAAACAGCTAAAGCGAGTGGTTTGGCGGAGTCTGACATGTCCCTCATATAGTAATCCATGAAAGCGGACTCACAATGCCATTGTGCAACAGCCATGATGTCCTCTAACGGAACACCATTGTAAAGGGCGGTCGAGGGGGCTATTCCTCTATCATCATGAGCCGTAGAACATTTCACCTGGTGCCCAGTCGCAATCTTGTGGGTAGTCTGAATGCATTCAACTACCCAATGAGAGATAGAATCCGTGGATGCGGCGCCATATGGCAGATCCAGTGTCACGATATGAATTCAAAATTTGCGATAAATTATTGCAGTCCTAGTTTTTTCTCCATTTTCGCTACAATATTTTATGCAAATAGCTACGTGTGTGTAAGAAGTGTTGACGCTTGGTGTAGCGGTGTGTGTGTGTCTTTGTTGAAAGGAATGCGCTTGGGTTGAGAATGAACTGCAAGGTGACGGGCATGATCATTTCCTAGTGCTTGGGAGAGTCGTTTGAAAGTCTGCCAGGTGTACGGTGTTCAAGTGTTTGCATCCTGATTGAATTTTGAACGCCGTATGTATAACTTTTCATATATAGTAATCTATGTGTTTTGAAGTCATATGTATTTGAAATACCGGATTGTAATCGTCATATATTTCTTATTCAATTGGATTATGTGAGTATTGATAATTTTATACGAAATCTGTTTCTGTCAATCTATGACGTCATATAAGTGTGCTTTCAAAATTGCTATTTTAGCCAAAACGTGTCCAATAGGTTCTCCTCTTAAATTTGCGATGTTGTAATATGTAGCTTGTCAGTATAGTAAGTTGTGGGTTCAAAACATACCTATATCATGTCGTTCTGTTCAAATATATTGTATATTTAACCCTTATCCTGCTGTGTCCCTATCCTTGTGCAAAATTCCTAGTACTGAGTATATTGTGTGTCTATTCTGAAGATATGGGAAGCTATTGCAAAATACATGAGCAATGAGTTCCAGTCTCATTAGCTTCAAAATGAACACCATTTTATCGTTTACTCGTAGTATTGTTTCAGAGTCAGTCTGTCAGTGACAAAGAGTTAATCAGTAAGATTATAAATGCATGTTAACGAGCGTTGTTCATTATCATCCATATTTCTCGTCAATGTTGTTGTCATGTGTTAGTAAGTGTGATTTACCCAATCGTAAACATATACCGTAACATGGTTAGATTTGTATTGTAGTGTCCAGTCTGGGTCCGGACAGGCTGTGATTTCCTGGTCAGAAATCTTGTGTATTGGTTGGCGTGTGAGTAGAGCCGACCTTGTATAAAATCACCTGCGAGTTGTGCAGACTTGTCTATCGCTTCATCATCGTGGTCATCATTGTCATCTTCTCTGTCAACTATTAACACCTGCGAGTTGCGCAGACCTGTATTGTCGTGTCAACATCGTCATCCCCATTATCGCCACCTTCTCAGTAAACCTATCATTGTTTCGTCATCACCATCGTCGTGGTCATTACCGTTAACATCTGTATCACTTATTATCACCTGCGAGTTGCGCAGAAACATTCGTCAGTATCCTGGCATTACCACCATTGTCGTTATCGTCTTCAATTTCAAGAAACATTCGTCATTATTGTGTCATTGCTATTATCGTCTTCATCGTCGTCAATTTCAAGAAACATTCGTCATTATTATGTCAGTACTATCATTGCCGTTATCGTCTTCACCATCTTCAAGTTGAACAAGCATTCGTCATCATCGTGTCAGCACTATCATTGCCGTCATCATCTTCATCATCGTCAACATCCGTTCTTGTGCAATGATATTAGTGTCGTAATCGTCATCAACATCCATTAACAGTTAAACGTAACAGTCCATCCACCCCCCCCCCAACAATTCCGTGAACATTTCCATAATTATTTGTATTGTATTAGTAGTTTATATTGTGTATAGTATTGTCAATCTAGTTTTAATTTATATATAATTATGTTGTCTATCTAATACCTACTGTTATATATTATATATTGTACGTACATCCGTTAGTACTGATGTGTACATTCTAAGGTGTAGGTGCTGGTGGTGTGCTAGCGTACGTTTGCTTATAAAATCTTGTGCAGTATTTTTATTGCATCGAGGTGATTTATGCCACCATATTTTTTTTTTAATAAATCATTTCATTAGTGTTTTCCATGACCTATGATAAAACACTGATTTTCCATGACTTTCCGAGCCTGGAATTTACATTTTCAAATTCCATGACTTTCCAGGATTTCTATACCAGTATGAACCCTGCCGTCAACATGGCAGCACAGGTTTTTATACATTGATCACATGGCTGAACGCGGGATTGAATCCGGTTCTTTCAATCTTTGCACGTTTGGTTTGGAACTCCAAGCATGCACGATAATTTGGATAAACTAAAACTGGCTTAACCCAATATACAAATCATACAAATGTCATCACTAACACAACTGTCACACTGACCTGTTATAATCAAGACTACCATTCACCCAGTCACTGCATGACTCCTTACTCAGTAACTGTAGTCTTGAATCTTGAATCTTAATTATATAATCTTACCTTTTTCAACTTTCCCAGCTTGAGGTAGTGTTGAAGAACTCGACGACTCGTAGTTCCTCGCTTCGTCATAATGACTTTCAGCCATGGTTGTCAGTGTCAAAGGAGCAAATGCGTTGTAATCCTCAAGCCATCGTATTGACTCTCCATTCGTCCCAGATAAACAGATACTCTAAAACTAGTGCAGCTGGGATTCCATTTTCCGGATTTTCAACCGGAAGTCAATAACAAATTTTTTATAATTATTCTCTTATCCAAAAGGATTATTTATAGTTCTAAAAGTTGGAGAGTGGTGGATAGTGTAATCAGATGACCTAGATTTGTAACCATAACGGATTTAGAAAATACTAGAATTTCAAATGAGGATAATGACAGAATTTAAGGTTTCAATTAACATTTCTATTCGGAGGCTATAAATAAAAGCCTATATATCAAGTCAGCCCATTTAGGAACAGGTTTTGGCCACTGAACTATATATAAAATAGAAGTTGAGTTCTTGGGTTCCTATTGACCAATACAACCAGGGATATTTTCCTACAGCAATTGGTTACTAATGCGACTCTACATAGAATAAACCAGACTTCAAATCTTTCGGATCTGGTTTGGGCGTGGTACCTGCGCCAACTTATCTTTAATAGTTGTGTATATTTTAATAAAAGGAGCTTAATGTAATCAAGGTTTTACAAGTTTTAAGAGAAATGTCTATATAATATGAAAATAGGCGCTGCCCGTAAGCGAACGCAGTTACCATTTATTGCTTTAAAAAATAGGACGAATTTGTATAGGGTCGAAATGTCCTAAATACGTATGCACATGTATAGTACATTCGAAGCTATTCTGGTAAATCCAGTCCACGATATTCACAACAATGCATCTGCCCATTGTTAGTGATATCCGACAGCATTATTGCATCTTTTACCAGGGCTTGCACCATTAAATAGTTGCGCCAGTCCAATAACGTTATAAAATGTGTACCGATGTATCGCGGTGCTCCTCCCTATTTGGGAAATACAAACAAATCCATATAGTAACTATGACGTCATAATGAAATGTCGTCTGCTAGAATTTTAGATCGCGTTTATCTAGACAAAAGCTATAAAAAAAACCCCGGGAATTAATGCATGTCTGCAGGTAAATATGTAACGTAGTAAATGGTTCATTGTTTCTCATTGGTATTACATTGAGTGTTACTGGTTAGGTAACAGTGCAAGGGAGATAACTGTTTAAAACGGCTGGGTTAATTTGGTTAGTTAAATACAAGGGAGGTAATTAATCAAATTTGTCATTTGTATTTTTGCAAAGTTATCTGTCTCGCTTGGTCTAGTCCTGTCTATATCTATGTTTGGTGTAAATATCAATCTCGTCAATGACCCTTTTACGGCAGGATAATTGATGTGTTTTTTAAACGAGCGTTTCTATGTTTTTTAAGCTTAAGTTGTAATCACAATTATCCCTGTAAATGAATTGCGTAGGTAATTCATGAATTAACATCTTCACGCGATGTGTAATGTCGCTAACGTAGGAATGTGTTCGATTTTAGTGTCTGTGTGTGAAGGGGTTAAACAGGTTTTTTTCCTTCCTCGTCAAGATCGGGTTTTGATATGCAAATGAGATTGGCAAAAGGCTGGAATGTTAGTGATGTGTAGGTGGATTGATTGACAGGTGTCGATTCGGGTGAGAGTTGAGATGGTAAGGTGTGAGTGCGATTTAGGGGCACTTGAACAAACAATTGTCAGCAGACAACATCAATCCGTTAATTCGATCAATCAGTTGTGACTGAAGATGAGCCACTGGATAACGAGATAGCCGCAGACGTGTGTGACGGGTGAGTTGCCAGTAGTTTTTAAAATAATTGTCGGGGCGATTGTTTTGTTGAAGAAACGCCATAATGTAGATTTTGGGAAGGGTATAAAAAAACCCGGTACCGGGATCAAATTACATAGTGAGTATGTGTAACGTTGCTAGGGTAATTTGTAGAGCTCGAATTGGTTATTAATCATAGCTTGTAGAGTGGCGATAATGAACTGATTTGAGTGGCCTGTTCGTAGCGGTACGTGGATATTATAATGAAACATGATTAAACCTGGTAACTAAATTGATCATTTTAATCTTGTATTGACCGTTAATATGCAAATTACCAGTGGTCTTTATTTCCGGTAAACTATAACTAGCTCCGAATTTAATCCGTGGTAAAATGTCATATCAATAGTGTCATCGGCCAGAGGTTATGACGTCATTATAACGATCGGTAGACGGTAGCCAGGTAATTAGCGTATTCGGAGGGAATGATTGAATGTATTTAAAATATGAGGTTTTAAGGTTTTCACGGGATATGCTCACTTCAAAATCAGGGAATCGTATCAGATGTTAAGTTACACTTCTACCGGTATATGTCATATAGGTTACTTATATTATTTGCGTGAGAGATCTGGTGTTGTTATTGGGAACAGTAGTCTGCTCGGTTTACATTCCTAGCATAGTATTGTTGTTAAATATGACCCCATTTGCCCGTAATATTAAGTTATTGTAGAGTGTCTGCATATGCATAGTAAATGCATGTCAATGGATTGTGAATAGAGGTGTAAATCTGTGTTGGTTTTCAGGGCATTTGTTTGCTTGTATTATATATTCAGAACAGAATGTATATATCGTATCGCCTCTCAATCAGTAGTGGCTATACATTCTGCGACATGCATAGTTGTATCTGCTATGAAAGATTAGGACACGATTGGAATTTATCATTGATTTTCAAATTGCTATCATTAACCCTTTTAAGGCCAGATCACTGGAAATGTATATTCTTTACAATGTATGCAGTATTTTGTTGGGTAATTTTGGGTTAACATGACTGTAAATGACTTGCAGCCATGATAATTTCAAAATATTCAACAGCTCCCATTTGTTTGCACTGAAATGTATCGGCGAAAAACTTAGACATTTTTTTCTATTCGCCATACAAGTTATAGTTTGCATAGCAATGGATGCTATGCCAATATCAAATTCTAAATAGGTCCTGATGGTAACATGATTGAACATTTAAAGCTGAAAGGTCGTGTTAAATATTGTATTCATTAGGGACGAAACTCCGTAAAGCAAACTATAAATAAATTGTGTAGCTATGGATGAGCAATTTATTTAAATTATGATAATTAAAGTTCTCATGTATTGATAAAAGGAAGTCCTGATTTTGACAATTAAAGTTCTCATGTATTGATAAGATCAAGCCGTGATTTTGACAATTAAAGTTCTCATTTATTGATAAAAGGAAGTCCTGATTTTGGAAACTCTGAATAAGAAATGATGTTTACTTGATATGGAATACCGTGTCCAGATATCCAATATTTGGATTTGATGTTTGATCATTTGAGCTTGATTGCAATCTTGGTTGATGGTCAAATCCTTATCAGGATTAGATTGAGGTAACTTAGAGTGTTTGTGAATGACTTGGATTTGAATATACTTTGGACAGCTTGCCTGTTCAGTTCCATTGACTATTGGGAAACGGAATGCACAGTCAAAGTGTTTTCAAAAGTATCATAAATGTTTATCTTGAACAAAATTGGTTGAAGGCTTTCTATAGGTTTCCAATGGCGCTGTTGTAAAATTGGAATTTTGCAGAACAATTTTACTTCAAAGTTGGGATCTCCCAATTTGCAGTTGAATTGTTTTCAGAATTTCATCTAATATTGTGATGACTCGAAATAGACCAGAGACACGAATGACAGGTACAATGGTTCGCGAATATCTCATTTAATTTGGGGATAAATGTGAAAATTGCATTTAGGAAATATTTTAGATTGCTATCAAACTAGTTAATTTAAATTCGGCTTTAAACCCATGGCACAATGATGTCAATATTACCTTTTTAGGTTGTCAAAGGCTAAGGAACTTGTGTGTATTTTTCAATGTTTTTTTTGGGAATATGTTGCTGTATAGGACAGCATCACCTTCCGCCAAATTGGTTGAACAATGAACACCAGTTCATACATTAGTTTAAATAGAAGTTTAAGAATTTTGACATGAGATTTCAGATTTATATTTGTATTGATGTAATCTATTTTCAAACTTGTACTGACCTTGTTACTCTAAAGAGATTTGAATTGGTATATCGGTATCTATAAGCCGTTATCCCAGGTTTTGTATAGTCCAGCCCATATCCAAAAGAATATTCAGTTTAAAATGGATGGATGTAATCTGTGACTCACTGTATCTTGAAACATTATTGATAAAAATCAATTATGTTCCGGGGTGACATTGCGTTTGGGATTGTATTTCTCTTTGAAATATTTGGCGATGAAATGTGACAGAGTAGAGAAGTATTTGGTGTATATTGAAACATCGTAATCATATGGAATCATGACTTTGCTCTTACTTGGTGTGATCTACAATGTAATATCCAGTTCAGAAATATGTGGAAAGATATGTAAGTCTAATTAAGTTACTATCTTTGTTCGGAGGTGATTGAATATTCATTATTTTCAAAATCTTACTAATTGAGAAGATAATGATGGTCAATGACTTCACATGGATTATTATATTTTGGAACCTCCATGGCAGGAAAATTGTGAAATTATTTGACATTGATTTGCCGCCCTCTAAGTCATTGATCTTTCAAGTTTACTATGGCTGCCGCCTTAATCTGAGAATTTATAATAATACAGTGATTTAACATAGTATAAGAACCTATTATTTATAGTTGGTGTTTCCTTGAAATTGAAATTGACATGCTTGCCGCCATGTATGTGCATGTATAAAATGTTGATACATTATTGAATATACATTCGCAAACATGGAAACGTATTTTAAAATGTTGATGATAACTGATCTAATAAATTCTTTGTTATATTTTTTTTATGGTTGTTCAGGGGGTCAGTGAGGGGAGAAATTTTACTCATGTAAATTCAATACTGTACCGGAGCAGAGATGGTGTCATTGATCAGTCAGTGAATCGATGCAATAAAATTTGGACACTGGAAGTTTGGATGTCAAGTTATCAATGAAAGGAATTTAAGTTAATGAAAAATTAAAGGTTTTGTCAACCTCTTCAAAATTTTGGACCATTACATATAGGATAATTTTAGGATTAGGTATTATTTAGAATTATAAATATTGTACATTATAAAGAAAGAAAGTAAACATTTGATTTTGAATTTTATCACTCGTTCGTTGCATATTTCCTCATTACTCTACTAAAGGCTGATTGCAAATATTGAAAAATCCTATAATTACTAAAGCCCTGTAGATCAAATTTGACCCTTCGAACCATGTAAGTGGACTGAAACTTTTTAACGAATATATTCCCCATAAATTCTTCTAGGAAATCGTTAAAAAATTAGGCTTTAGAACTCCCGTCAGAAAGTTGACAATTTACACTTTCGATCGCCACTATCCAATCAACGTCCATAAAATTGTGACATACAATTCATACGATTAGCTCCCTTACAAATACATGAATGTACATTCCATCCGGGTGCGAATCGCGTGGTACCCAGCCTTAAATTTCCTGCTATCAGCGCTAAATGCATACAACATTGACAACAGCGACTTTCCACGGCCATGAGCATTAAAGACCAAGCACAACGGTAGCAAAAGTAGGTTTAATATACAAGATTGTGCAATAAATAATATAATAAAATGTTTTATTTTAAAATATTACTCTGTTTTACGTTGTATTTTGCAATTCTGTGTTGTCCTCGAAAAAACCGAAATAGAAAAGCTCTATATCGTATGACGTCATCGGGGGGGGGGGGGGGGGGGGGGGGAACTATCGTTATCGGGCGCCTGGACAGTGTGAATAAGTCATTGTGACCCTGTTGCGCGATCGCGGATTGTTGTCAAATATGCCTAACCGTTGTGTGGCTTATAGCTGCGGTAATACTGCAAACAAAACAAATGGAATTTCGCTGCATATTTTCACGAACAAATACAATTTATAGGCTACGGTGTAGTGGTAAATTACACACAAAGAGAGTCGATTTCCGCGAACCCAAAGATGGCGCAGTACAACAGCCGTCGTCTGCTCTCCGCATTTCGGCGCAGATTGCTTTCGAGAAGCACAAATATCTATACTGGCTGGTTATAACTTGGAATGCTTTTATGGATTAATTATGAAAAAATGAGCACTCCCATTAGGCCTACACGTAGACAGCCCCCCCCCCCTCCCACTTTCTCGCCAACAAAAACCGCAAGAAACAAAAAAAAAAAAAAAAAATAGAATTATAAACAGCTGTCTAGCTCGTCTATCTAGTTCACTACAGTAATTTAGGTCAATCGTCTGAGTCATTTGCAGCAGAGACACGAGCGCTGTGTGATGCAACGAGGGTGTTAAGGGAGGGGAGGGGCATAATTATGCATTATGATTATGCATTGTGACCTATTAGTTACAACATAATTTAAACTTATTGAACATTTAGAAAAATGTTTGACTGGTAGCTGTTGCAGCAACAGGTTCCAGTAAAACTATTTTCAAAATATTCAACAGATTGCCTGTGCAGTGGTCATACTTCCTCTCTTTTTTCAGAGAACACTGACCTCTCTGTTAAGTAATAAAATATTACACTGATCATCAGTTTGAGTATGTCTGATCCTAATGAAATTGGTTGCTGGCAGGAAGAGTAGGCTTAACAACCGACAAGCCGCAGCCCCCACCCAACCCCCTTCAACACGCACACACACACACACACACACCATGCTTCACCAACAGTCCACACCACCCCCAGAATTAAAAAAACAAGAGGCCCAAGGAGCTGTGGCGCTCACCTGGACCATTAGCATTTGAACCATTTGCATTTAAAGAGATATGATGGAAAATTTTTGGAAATTCTAAGACTCGCCCAAAAAATTGATCAATCAAAATTCAGAATAGAAGTTAGCCAAAGTTGGTTGAAATATGTCAAGCAGTTATAGGTTTTTTTCATAAAATCTAAGATTGTGTTTTTACAAAAGTATGTTTTGTCATTTTGACAATTTCCGGTACATCTTTCATAAAATCAGATTTTCACCCCAAAAATTAATGAATAAAAATTCTTAACAGTGGTTCTGGAGCCTACAACCATAGGGTCCTTCCAGCCAAATTTGGTTGAAATCGGCCAAGTGGTTAATGAGGAGTAGTGTTTGAAAACAAAAGTTGATGGACGGATGGCTGATGGTTGCTACGGCATAAGATTTGCAAGGTGGATGTGACACATCCTTGGTCACAAAGTGAGAAAAGTTTTACCTCCATGTGTCATTCACAGAAATTAACACTAGCCTGTTACCACTGTTAGCTAGCAAGGCAAATTGACAAGTGTGAATTATAATTTGTGACTGACCACACCTCGGTGGCCTAGTAATAATTTAATAGCTAAAGTAACCGCTTTAATGGTCTAGGCAGTCAAAGACGTCATCTGAAGTGATCTTGAAGAATGTCTTTGTGCCGACCAAGAAATTATTTTTTTAAATTTACCACTGGAATGACTGGCTAGATTACTGAACCATTACGGTGGTAAATTAAAAAAAATATTCTTGGAATCTGGGTCCCCAAATTGACAAACAATGTATACACCTGTGCAAAAGTTAAGCACCACCCTATTTTTACGCACATGCGAGGGTATATTCATGTGCTATGAAGAAAGCAATAGCATAAACATTTATGTACCCATCCATCTTAGTGCAAGAGGTAATAATGCAACTAGAGGAATGCTGATTATGATGGTGGGGAAACACTGTATGTTTTTGTTTGAACTTGAAAACGAGGCCTGAATATGGTTACGTTGACACAACTGACAACTATTGCCCTACAGTTGACACACGTGGCTAGATTGTCATTAATGGTGTCTGAAAACGAAGTTTAACATCTGTGCACGAGTTTGAGACTGTCATTATTAATACCGGGTATATCCACCTTGTGCCTGGATGACGGCCTGGACACAACGTCTCATGCTGGTCACCAACCGACTGATACGCCATTGTGGTATTCGTTGCCATTCAAGATGGAGTGCGTCTGTTAATTCCTGTAGGTTCTGCACAGGAGGATCCCTCCTCACCATGTTTCCCAGAATGTCCCAGATATGCTCAATAGGGTTCGCCGTGCGTCTGGACCTCCATACACGAGTTCAACCATCTGTGGCATGAAGCAGGAACCGACTTTCATCGGACCAGTGTACCCGTCTCCAGGATCTCATGTTCCAGTGTCTTCTTTCGTTGCACCACCTCAGACGCTCCTCTTTGTGGTGTGCAGTGAGGAGAGGACGTCTGACAGGTCTCCTAGCTTTCATGCCAGCAGCATACAGTCTCCTTTTGACGGTAGACATTGACACTATTGCGCGTTTCCCATTGCTGGCTGAGCACTCTGCTGTTGGTGAATGGAGATCTCCTAACAAGGCGTACTAGGGCTCGATCATCACGGGCAGTAGTCTTCTTCGGTCTTCCAGATCTAGGCCTGTCCTTCACCTCGTTAGTTTGCCCATGTTTTGCAATCAAACGACTGATTACAGTATGGTTAATGTTCAGCTGTCTGCCAATCTCTCTGCATGACATACCAGTGGTATGCATGCCTATGATTTGCCATTTCACACGATCACTTAACCTTCGTCTTGCCATAGCGGTTCACAATCAAGAGCTAATTCTCTCTGTACAAATAAACCACGGTCATGAACACAAAATTCCTAATCTTGTCGCCTAAATCTGTATGTAATGTTCCACACCTCAAACTGGACTTTTACATAACTGAACACGTGTGCTGTTTCCCGCCACGCACAGACATCAAGCCGCGTGAAGTCATGCATGCATGTGCATTTCGTACTTGGAACGCGGGGACAAAAAGTATGGCAGCCTAGTTGTACCATCATGTTTCTACGTTCTATTGTTTTTGCTGGTGCTTAACTTTTGCACAGGTGTATATTATGAACAATTGTTAAAAATATTACTCATTTTACGCATCCCAATATATGTATTAATTAGTGTATTGTGCTCATTGCCTCATGATGAATAAATATACTAGATGCTGGTCAACCTTTCCATCATTAGCGCTTCTGCAGTGGTCTTGATAAATGTCCATTTACAAATCAACAGACTATTTTTGAAAATTTCCATTTGTAGACCAACTAAAGACTATTTTTGAAAGTTTAACACTGGAATGACATGTTAGATTACCAAAACAGTCATTAAATTGGTAACCAACTTGTAAGTTTTGACTAAAACTAAAACAAACGGTGCAAATTATTGTCCATTTTCTGATACGCAGCCTATATATAGATACTTTATAATTTAATGCGGCAGATATAACACAATATTAGCTCATATAGAAAAAACAATAACTCGTTTGTAATTTACTGATCAGTCTACGTTCTGAAGTCGCACGTTTCTGTCATCCATGCCAGTTCAACTCGTCTGCTAGTGCATGTTCGAAATCTGGTAACGGTTCAAATTGGTATGATCTACTCCTAAATTCGGCACATCATCGCCATCTTCAGGCCCGGAGTCACTATTTCCCTCAGATATGAGTTCATACTCATTCTAGTGAATGCTGCCTGGAAAATATGCCGAGAAATCTTCACGTAAAGAGAAGAGAAAGACAGGTCCCTCCGATGACGTCACATCCCCTATTGACGCTAGTTCTTCCGTTTCTATTTCGTTTTTGAAAGGGTACGAAAATGGTCACTTTCGACGAAGTATTTACAAAATTATCTGTATAATAGTGACTCCGGGCCTGAAGATGGCGATGATGTGCCGAATTTAGGAGTAGATCATACCAATTTGAACCGTTACCAGATTTACAACATTGAAAACCAGGAGAATTCGAGCTGATATGATAGAAGTCTACACAACTTGTCCCTAACCAGGACCATATTAAGACAAATGAATTCTTCACAATGGCATCTACACACACTAGGGGACATGCACTTAAACTTTACAAACAACCCTGTCGACTTGACCTACGCAAGTATTTCTTCACAAATAGAGTTGTTAATGTATGGAATTCTATACCAACAGAAGCAATTAACGCTCCAACATTAAACACATTAAAAAATAACCTAGACTCATTCTTCAAGTCACAGGGTTTTATATAGACCTAAGGTCGTCTAACTCGCAAAAATTGCAGTCACTTCTTCTACACTGAAGTATTTGACTGCAATCACTGGTAAAGTACTGGTGAATTAGGAGCATTACATTCCTACAACAAAACAACATGGCAAGAAGAAACGCCTCTGGCTTGATCATACTGCAACACATTCACTCACATGTAAAAGCCGGGCATACAAAAGGTATAATAAAACAAAGAAAATCACAGACTAGACGCTTTACAAAATTGCTAGAAACAAAGTTACAGCGAGCATCAGAAAACCAAAACAGACATTTTAACGGAAGGTGGCAAGTGAATGCAAGGGAAATCCTAAATCTTTTTGGAACTATGTCAAGAGTAAAACGGTGCTACGAGAATCAATTCGCAAGCTACGCAACCCATCTAATGGAACTATGACTACAGATGATAAAGAAAAATCTAATATTCTTAACAACTTTTTCTGAAGCATGTTCACCTCAGAAAATCTTCATTCTACACCAACCATTAGCCCCTGAAGCAACGGTACTGTATTAAAGGACAATAATAACACCCATCGCCATCGAAAATAAATTGAAGGCACTCAATCCCAATAAAAGCAATGGCCCAGATGAAATAACAGTGAGAATAATAGTAAAGGAAGCTGCTAAAGAAATTAGTGCACCGTTATGCATAATTTTCAACAAATCCCTAGAAGGATGTGTACTACCCGACATCTGGAAAATGGCAAATGTATGTTGTATCCACAAAAAGGCTCCAAAAGGGACCCGAGCAACTACAGACCAATCAGTCTTACCTCTATCTTATGTAAGGTCCTAGAGTCATTTATAAGGGACAGCATTGTACATTTTCTGGAAACAGCCAATCTATTTACCAAGTGCCAGCATGGTTTCAGACACAACAGATCCTGTAAAACTTAATTGCTAGTCAATGCTAGAGTACCTCGAAGATACAACAGTCAAACTTGATTCAAATGAACTTATCGATGCAGTATATTTAGGTTTCTCAAAAGCATTTGATACTGTATCACACCAAAGACTCCAAACAAAACTTAGAAGCTATGGTATTGGTGACAATTTAGTAAGGTGGATAGGAAGCTACCTATGTAACAGAAGACAGAGAGTAAGAATCAATGATGCGACATGAGACTGGATAGAGGTGACAAGTGGCGTGCCACAAGGAAGTGTCCTGGAACCTATACATAAATGACCTACCAGAGAGTCTGACCTGTCACCGCAAAATATTTGCAGATGACACAAAGATGTATGGAAATCCAGCTACCAATAAGATCCAGGATTCCATAGACATAGTATGTAAATGGTCGCAGACATGGCAACTATCCTGCAACACAGATAAAACGCATGTCCTACATTTCGGTAGAAATAACCCCCAAACTAAATACTATATGACAGATACGCCCGATATGCATCCTATATCAACATCAGATGTAGAAAAGACCTGGGAGTGCATATTGACAGAAACCTCTCTTTTGACATACATTTGGGTAAAATCATCTGCAAGGCTAACAGCACAATAGGACTAATTAAGAGAACCTTTATCAACATTGACCCATCTACTTTCACGCTCTTGCACAAGTCTCTCGTGAGACCTATTTTCGAATACTGCAACTTGGCATGGTCGCCAAAATTGAAAAGGCAATCACAGCTATTAGAAAGAGTTCAATGACGAGCAACAACACGGAAAGACTTGACGCCCTAAATATAAAGATGGTTTTGAAGAGATCTAATTGAAACATTCAAGCTCATCAGGGATCTATATAACATTTATACGGCCTACTTCTTCAAACCATCCAGTATTACACAGACCAGAGGTCATAGGTTCAAGCCCAACATAACACGCAGCAAGAAAGATATTCGCAAGTACTTTTTCACCAATAGAGTGGTACCACAGTGGAATTCACTGCCAGCTACAATAGCCGAAGCAACAACAGTTGAATTATTCAAGAACAAACTATACTACTTCAAAGAAAGAACATTCGAATGTGACAGGACAGGCCATACATATACCAGCCCATCACAAAGTCATACTGCAATTCCGCAAATAAAGTTGACTGAGCTAGGAGTAGCCTGTGTATAGACATGAACACGGAGAACACTCATCTGCACCACAGCATTTCCACAAATCAGTGTTAACCCTTGCCAATCTGAGTTCAGAATTTTACATTTCAAATTAAATTAAAAGATGATCTATGTTCATTTTCCGCCAAATTTGCTGGAGGATGTTGCTGTGGTAGACAGAGTAGTAATGGTCAAAATCTTAAACCAAATGGTTTTGAGGAGACTTAATTAAGCAACAACAGTCTGATCGTTCAAGAAAACTAGAAGGAACTTATAAATTGGATTGAACAAGCCGTACTACAACAAAACCACTGAGACAATAACAAGCCAATGGCTTATGCCTCCTAAAATGATGATGATGATGATGATGATGATGAGCACTTCTAAAAAATTCAATCAGCATAGAGTGCATATTAAGATAACATCAGCTACAGATTACAGCCTGTTTGGTGCTGGCTTTCATGGAAAAATGAACTAAATCCGGTTGTGAGTAAGAAGATATGCACCATCTTCATACTTCCACGTCTCACTCATGGAGCAGAGTTATGGAAACTTACTGACAAAGAAGTGGAACCTATGGAGACATTTGCAAGGGCACCGTTACACCAACTGCATAGCCTTGTACCAACTACAGCAAATCTAGCGGTCTATGGTACACTTCCAGTGTCAGCAGAGATTCATAAAAAAGCATTCAGCCTGCTGAGAAATCTAGTTGTCGGGAATATACCATCATACTAAGACAACTTGCATTGAAGTTGATGTCTAGCAGCACATGGCCGTCCTATGTACAGAGGCTTCTTCTTCAATACCAGATTCTCTGCTCACAACCTATTGGTTCATGTTCCAACAAAATCAGCATGGAAACGCCAGGTGCACGAAGCAGTCATTACCCTGATAGCAAGCAAACGTGGTCCAATGTTGGGCCAACATTTACCACTATGTTGAGCCAACGTAGGTTTGCTCATCAACCCAGCATTGGCCTAACGTTGGCAATACGTTATTGGGCCAATGTTGAGCCAACAAGCATAAATCTATGAAAATGTTTCAAATAGCACACCAAAGAGCATATAATTTCACAATTTCAAAATTGCAAACAAGTGATACAGCCAACATTGGGCCAGCGATGTTATGCCACCTGAGATCTGCCAACGTGTTGCCAATGTTGGCCCAACGTTTACATGTTATCAGGGTAGGTTCTGGGAGGTTAAGACCTGGAATGCAGCAACAAGCATGTCATCTATGCGACACATGTCGCATGAAATGCTCAAGTTATGAGGCACTCCTGCACACATATGGTTGGAATCAGTTGGGACACTGAGAGAAACAGAGAAGGCTATTATCAAAGTAAAGCTCTTAACTCGTACCTATGAACTTCAAACAGTACTTGCGAAACGTGATAGACGTGGAACCACTTCAACCATTTGTCGACTCTGCAACCTCAATCAAGAAGATATGTCTCACTTTCTTACCTCCTGCACATCACTTAATATGGCCAAGCAAGTCCATGTACATGCCCTGTGCGAATACTTGGTGCCAAACTGGAGAACGACACTACAGTCCCCCTGCTCTTAAATCCTACACACCAAGATCGGCCCTGTTCTCTTCCAAATTACATTGATTTGAATACGGAACATATCAGAAGAGACTGGATCTATTCCTGTCACAATGAGAAATGCATCTACTCTCCATACAATGGCCACAAATACAGGACTCTTGTTAACCTCCACTTAGCGTCTACAATTTTGTTTTTATACCATTGTCTACATACTCTAGAAGGCCATGCCTCATATAGTGGGGGAATCTGCATGTACAAGAAGAATAATGAGTCAGCCTATCCGCTCTATGCCAATTAATATTCTGAATTTAATCACTATTAACTTTGACTCTATAGTAGCTTTTCTTTTTTGGAATAATAGTTTACATTGCCTGATGATCACAAGATGAAATTAAATTTGACTGAACGGGCATACGTATACCAACCCATCACAAAGTCATACTGCAATTCTGCCAATACAGTGGACTGATCTTGGAGTAGTCTATGTATCGACAAAAACATACTCTGTAGCGATTTCAATTATCAGTAGATAGGTCCATCTCTGCTATCCACGTCTACATTTTGTAGTAGCATGAAGAGACACTATAGCATTGAGAAGGAGATTCATATAGCGACAAACACGGAAAATGATAACAACAGCTGTATCCGCCAAGTCTTCATGAAAAGAGAGAAGGACAAGAGTTGGTTTTTGGAAGTGGGTAGCGTTTTAGCACAGTATGGGCTACCTTCAATCCACTCACTGCTAGATGACCCTCGAAGCAAATACACATGGAAGAAGCAAATCAAAGCAGCAGTATCCTTCTACTGGACGGATGAATTCTCCACTAGGCTGAAGCTCTATCCATCCTTTGAATCTCTATCAGCAGAGGATGTTAAATTTAGAAAACCCCACCGAGCTATGGTTCTCGGGGTAATGGATCCCATATCGCGACTCTCCAGAAAGTACAAAGACCGACTTTTAGAGCCGGTGGAACGATAATGTTCCAGTGGGGCCGTGCGACCATTGCCGCCGCGATTTAACCTCACGGATTCATCCCAACCATTAGTGACACCGGTATGAAGGTCCATAACTCAATTTAGGAGCCTGGACATGATAATTAATCTAAAAATATAAATACTATACACACAATGGTACTCGTTTGCTAGTAGACGAGAGCAAATATACAGTACATAGAACTAAGTTGGTGTCTTGATACCATGGATTCGTCAGTGGTACCTCACTGATCCTTATATATTCGTGAGGTATCCCTGAAAGGGAGCGTCCTAACGAGGCAACTTATGTAGTTTAATATAAACCATTATACCCCTAACAAAAATATTATTGTTGTGAGAGGAAAGTGCCTTGCACGGGCCTCCGTCACAGGAAAATGCCTTCAATGCCGAAGCAGAGGAAGACAGCTGGCAAAAAGGGCCACTCTCTTGTTCAAACATAAGCTAAGTATAGTGTGAGTCAACCTAGTGAAATTATAATTAATGTAATGCACGCTATATTACGTGAAGATGGGGTGGATGATTTCCGAAGAATTTAAACACTGTCATCTTATGTAGGTCCAAGATACTGCATTGGTAGTCAGCGCTTTATTTATGCGGTCCTTCGACGATGCTCTACCCTATCATTTAGTTGTTAGACTTACTTCCAAGTTTTGGCCGCAAATGGCAGAGATTTCTACCTATCTTTTGACACATGAGCCTAACTGGCGAAGATGCTCGGTTTCCTGAAGGTCACCCCACAGAGCATCTCCCTCAGAAAGGCAGCATGCGAACATGTGACGGAGTGACAGCTTCGGAATCATATAATGATCTGGTTACATATCACAGCGCAACCACATACAACACAACTAGGACAAGTCACCATTTACACAAGCAATTTGAAAAGTGCTTAAAGGTTTTATGGCGGTAAGGAAGAGACTGATATCCATCTCCAGTCACCTTCCCGTGAGGGCATAGTGGGTTCCAAGACCACACCCAGTCATTGTACGGAATTAGATAGAGATCGGCATCCCATCCATCACCCATGTGTCAGGGATGGATCATTTCTAGATCTGGCTCCAGGGAACTAATGTTTGCCTGTTATTAGGGTTAAGTTTCAGAATGCCCAGAGATGCACTGCTGGCCGGTTTTACATAAAATATGTTTGCAGTGCTTCCTACTTTGGCAGGGTTATCTATGCTAACTAGAATCCAAAGATACAGAGGGAGTGTATGCGAAATCGGCACTTTGGTCTTCACCACTTTGAAACCCTAATAGTATCCCAGAGTCGGATAATGCCAACATGTCGATGGGAGTTCCAGACAATTTATAAGCCTTGCGGCCGGAGGAGCGTAGAAAGAGACAATCACTCAATATAATAAGAGGCCCTAAGGTATTTGGCCAATTTTACACAATCTAGCCAGTGTGCAGTGTTACATATCCACTATATCCGGAAAAGAGGCTTACACAAATGTCTCTTATGGAGTGGGTGTCCCTAACTACTTTAAACCTATCCTATCGAGCTAGAATAGCCAGGTTTAGTAGATCACCTGTCAGGTTCGGGTAATGCGAATATGAACAGTGATCTCAGTGAAAATTGAGGGGGGGGGTGGTGGTGGTGGTGGAAAAGTGATGCTTACTTATTGTTGCTGTATAGTATAGCCTAGCATACTGCGGTCCTAGTATTTCATATAAAATAAACAAAACAAGTAACTAGGATGGCTGCTTGCCATATACATAACTAACTATTACAATAGTGACAGTAAATCAGGTCATATGACCTTGTGGTTGTGGTCCTCGTTAGTCATAAGCACAAAAACAAGGATAATATTTACATAAAAATGCAAATTGTAAAATGTGGTCTCAGATGACCGGGGCGGTACCTATTACACATCAGTACCTGTAAAGAAATGATGAATACAATAATACAAAAATATAGCTACATGAGTACCTATTAGTCATCGGTATGGTTTAAGTTCATAAACCACTGTAGTTAATGCGTTACAGATGAGGAACGCGAAATGGTATGATCCTGAAGGCGCTGGGAAATCTCCGCAGGCGAACTGTTGATGCGGCTCAGTCTCAAAGACGGTGAAGAAGAACGGCTGTAGTTGGATGTCCATTAGATAGTCATAATAGTTAATACAATAATTTAGCAGAATGTTAAAAGGTGTCTGTCTAGTAACGGAAGTTTGAAAGTTGCCCGTAACATGAAGGTCTACAGTTGTAATTCATAATTAAACAATGCATGCACATTACTGGGTACACCGTACATGATACATTGCATAGCTCTTGCGGTGTACCAGGAAGAGTCACACCAGACTGTGGCCTAAAAGTTAATTAAACACACAACATTCTGCGCAGAAGTTTGAATACCACTTCTCTTCATGGTTCGTCAGATCTGATGAGTTGTCCATCACTTGCTCTACATACTGAAGAGATTACATATGGGCCACGAGGCCCATCCACAGGAAGGCTCCTCTAGGTGTTGGTGGTGAGGGAGTCTTCTATTCAATTGGGTGCTCCTGAATGGCCGTCCAAGGGCTTACAAAAACTTGTGATTGCGGATGTTCGATTGCTGGCCAGAGAATGAGAACTGAATTCCAAAAGGCACTGCTGCGATATAGTGTACCACAGTCAGTAAGCAGTTGCCACCGTCTAGCACTGCTCTGGCCACACAACCTACCACTTGCTCTCTCTCGCCGAAGTGTGGTCTCGATTCTTGATTTTTCACTCATTTTATACTACTCGTGACGTCAGAGGCAGGATGCGCAGCCAATCAGTGGGCGATCGGTAGCCAATCAGTGTGCAGCTAGGAAGGGCGAGGACGCTATCACGTGATAGACATTCTACCCATTCATTCAGTACATAACGATTACGACGTCCCATGTATTATTTTGAAAATACTTTCGATTGGCTAATTAAGGACAACTTGGTCATTTTTGGTCCGATTTTAAAACGGTAAATAGTTTTGAAATCTTCGTCCCATTCCGGTCTTGATAACTACCAAGGACGACGAGAATACATAAATTTAAAGAAATTATGTGTACCGACTCGGTACACCGTAGTATGCATTCTCTCCCAATGATGACACGTTGAAGATTTTGGATCTCCGGGTATGACTCGGTGAATTGTTTACGTGACGATTCCACTCCGCCACCGGTAAGATTTATGATGTTAGCGGTTGCTGCGACAACCTCTTACCGATGATGAAGCGGGATACTGACAGTCGGCTCGCCTCGTGAAGATGATTATGACGATATTTATTTGAGACTGTCGTGCCTATCTGACTATGAAGATCTGATTCGGATTGGATGTTTCTTCCAACTCTGGAGTCTAAAGCTAACGATGATGTCGAACTTGAATATACTACCCAAACTAGTGTCTTACTTTTGTAAGAGGATAAATTTTATTAAAGATAAACTTAACTATACAAAATGGATAAAGATATTTGTAATTTGAAGCATCAATTGCTTACAGACACAGTGTACCTGGCTGGTACTAATCAAGTAACGGCTAATCTATTCTACTTTACACTAACCACGAACGTAACACAAGCGGTGTGTTACGTGAACCACGATGTTGGATTGATTAACTTTCTCTAACTGAAGGTGCTTCTTTTATAGCCCTCAGAATCTCTGAGGTTCTATACATATCGAGATATTTAGATCGATACATATTGAGATATTTAGATCTTGTTCTGATGATTCTTCTAGGTATGTTATAAGCACAGCTTGATTGGCCCAGACAATCAGTCCACCAATCAACTTCTGCTTATTCCTTCCTAGAAGTTTCTACCTAATAAATGTTGGTCGTTCTGACCAATCAACGATCCCTATATTTCGATTCCAACTTGAAAACCTATTCTGTTTAATTCTTTGCTACAGAGTTTGATCGACGCTCATTGATCGTGACGTCATTCTGACCAATCAAACTCTGTGCTATTCTTCTATGGAGATGATGCCTCACATAGACAAAGTGGTGGTAGCTGGTTCTGATTTGATGCGATCTGTCAGCTAACTAACAACATTACGGAATGTGTTGTTGTTGCATGCCATTGTATGAGTGACATATAGTTGATACACAAATTTCGATTATGTTATTAATTCCTACAGGACGCTACAATGTCCATGTCCTGTCCATTGCCTATCGTGAATAATCCTGTAGGATACTAGCGTTAATAGGCACATGAGCTGTATGATCTCATTGCCAGCTGGTGTCGTTCTATTCTCGTGTGAGAATCAGAATGCCTAACGTCATCAACTACGTCCCTGTGTCGCGTCCGATTCCAACGATTCTTATACATTGATTATTTTCTAAACTATCAATTCAAACGACTGCTGAATATTATAAAAGTGTGTGCCGACTGAACGGCAACAACTTTCATCTAAACTATTTCTAGATACACATCAACTCAGAACCGTGGGACTTATTCTAATCAATTCGACTGTTTCAATTTTGATGATAAAACTTTATCCAACAATCCTGATCATGCTATATTCACACACCATTCATTTCGCAGAAACTGTATATCATCAGCACAGCCGATGTAAATAATAATAAGTTAAATATTAAGTATAACGTCAACCGGTCCATTAGCTCACCTGGTATTTTCAAATCATAAATTTTACTCGTAAATATAAGATGTCCAGCGGGGTCATGACTTCCCACAAGACAATCCCATATCTACAACGTGTTGTCAGGGAGGCTCTGACGCGCGTGCTTGCACAATATATGATCTCATGGACTTAGCCATTTCATAGAAACCTCTCTCATATGGCTTTATACACGCATACTATCTTAGCCGGGGGGGGGGGGGGCGTGCTTGGAACGCACCCGGAGCGGTCATTCCGTATCCAGCCGAGCCGTCTGTCCGATCCGCGCTACACCACCCCATCCTAGTTTGACACCCATGACAAATGATACTGCATCGCGGATCGAAAGCATGGGAGCATGCTAGGCGAAAATTATAGACTTCTCGAGTAGGCGCGTAGCCGAGAGGAGTAGTGATGCGAGAGATGCGTAGTTTAATCAGAGAAGAGCACATAGAAGTGCGAAAGAGTTTGGGAGGGAGGCCTACTTTTAGTTTTGATTTTTGGCCTGGTATTTATTTTTCCAGGCCTTTTCTTTCTTTTTTTTTGATATTGCGGTGCGTGCTCCTTTATTTTAGTTTTTTATCATGATTCGACTAAACAATAGCTCGCATGGGCATTCTCTTGGTGACGGATAATTAAATTTCCGCCGATAATGCCCAGCCTCCAAATTATCCAAATTAAGATATATAATAATAAAATATAATATATAAGACAACATGTATAAAATACACAGTGGTGATATCACAGTAGAAGTAACCGTAATTACGTATGCATACCAATTATATGAAGGCACGCATACAGCGCGGCCCATTTTGGCGGGTCCACATGGATAGCTCTCGCCATCCCAAATCCATCTCGTCGTACTAACACGAGAAGAAAAATAATAAGAAAAATAGTATATAATAATGAAACTGGTTTATCAGGCAGCCCCAGAAATAACTTGGACGGCAGACATATTCGCTGCGGTGTGTTGTGTACTTAAACTACACACAGTGTGTTTACAACACAGGAATCTGCAGCGATTATTTTGCTGAGATACAGCTAGGCAATAATTTGCATAGCTGTGTTCGATGACCATAGTCAGCCAAGGGATGGGGTTTCGATTTTAAAAACATAATAAAAAGAAAAATATTTCAAAAATATATATAATAATTCTATCTTCCGCACACCTAGTCACACATTCTGCTGCATCCACGACAACAATGGCCACACACGTCTGCTGAGAAACTGCCACAATGAGTTTGGGTTCCATGACTCGTACTTGACGGCCATGGTGGGTGTTCTTCTGATGCTGATATTATGTTATCTATGTTAATAATGTTCTTGGTGCTCAGGTTTAATGAAGCTGTGGATAAGTTAGCAGATGCACTAATGTTGGTGGTGACGATGATTGGTGAAGTCCTGATTGTTGCTGGTTCCGAAGTTGCTGTCATCATGGTGGTGGTGGCGGTGGTGGTAGTGGTGCTTTCCAGTGGTCAGCTGAATGATACAGAGATGTTGCATGATGGTGTCGTTCCAGTGGTTGCGGACATTTTCCTAATTTTTACAGCCTGAATAAGTCTACTCGCAGATGTTCTAGGTACCGCTCAGATCTCGGGTTGATGGGCCAGGCGACGTTTCCCCAAGTATTGTCTGTCCGGGGTGGTAGCATTTCTGATGGCAGGATCTACTGGGATGATGATGCTGCACGTGGATGTCGGAGTGCTGGCATGCAATGCGGGAGTGGTGATGGAGGCTTTAGTGAGACTTATCTCCTCGTCGATAACTAAACTGAGCGGAGATATTGAACTGTCTGAAATGTCCTGTGACACTGGATCAAGAATTGTCACAGAAGTTGTTATCACTACCGAAATTGGCTGTCCGATCACGGATGCGGATGTTGTTGCGGTGGTGAGTGTTGTTGGTGTGGTCACTGCGGGTGCTGCCGGTGTGGATGTTTCAGCTGGTGTTGATGCAGGTGCTGGCCGTGCTGTTCTTGTGGGTGCTGCCAGTGCTGTGGTGATAGCTGCTGGAGTGCTGGAGCTGGCTGGGTGTGTTGAAGATGTGGATGCTGAAGCTACTTGCGGAAAGTCAGGTTGTCATCTTTTCTTTCGCTTAGATTTGGCCATCTTTCCGGTCGGAATTACTACAATTGGAAGTCTAGTTTCAAAGCGTGGTGTGAGGATATCTATATCCTCATTCTGCTCACCAGGCTTTAATGTCACAACCAACACACGATGCTTGAAAGATAATGTGTGTGTTACACTGTACCGCGTGGCAGAATATAGTTATTTGCAGTCCGCACAGTATGCTCTCTGAAGTAGATGATCACGATTGATGTGAAGTTTCAAGTCCGAATTTCTGAAAAATGCACGCTTGTAAGGTTGTCTGTCATATGAAGTTGAAGGACACAGATATTTCTTGCCAATGTTTGCAGGTGCCGATTCTTCCGAGGTGTCGGACAAAGTGAGGTCTTCCGCAAGCAACATACTATTCCCGCATGATGGTTATATGCGGAACTGAACGTACCTAACTAAACTCTCCCTAACTTTCCCAACTCTTCATAATACTTTCCTAGCCAATTATAACTTAAAATAATAATAGGAAGAAAACAGCAGAATTTGGTTTACGACACGAAAATGGCATAAAGTCTGATCTTCCCTAGTGTCGAGTTTGGAGGGAAAATTAAGTTTCAGTGCTGGCCTTCCTCCTTTTATACTTTTTGGTGACATCACAGGAGGGCGGAGGACCACGCCGAAAGGTTCAAAGTGAGCTGGTCACTCCATGTATGGAATTATTTAACTTTCGTTCTCCTGGAGTCTGATCATACATTCCCCTCGTAAGAAGAAGGTAAATATATATATATATATATATATACACATAGGAAGGTAGGATAGCCGCTTTCATCCCCACTCGGTGGAAAATCAGGTCTTCGATCAACTTTAAAATCTGGAAGTATTTATTCCTGTGGACGCTCACCTTTTAATTAGCATGATGCGTTTTTTCAAGTTGGATGCTTATAAACTCGCCTGTTCAAATCTCAGACTGGGACACCCTAGGGTGTGTGGGAGAGCGTGATGATGTCAGCGGCCGTAGCCTCGAGTCACCACCTCTCGCCTTTTCCATCACGCTTGTGGTAGATTCGTGGGAGGGCAGCTCTTTTGTTTATAGCCTTTGATCCAATTTACCAGAAAATAGAAGTGATAATCATGTGATTCTTGTTTTGAAAGCAGGTGGTTGATCGGAAACTTAGGAAATTTGTATATGGGTGGAGATTTTATGCTGCTGGTTGTACGTATTTGATGCTAAAAATAGAAATATATGTTTTTCATATCATTTATATGCGCGCAATCTTTCACATGTGCCGCCTCTTGTGAGTAGTAAGTTTTATTTCAGCGTGTGTTGATTGGTGGCTGGAATATGTAGGTAAGAGAATATTTGACATTCACCACAGTGTTATACTGTCTAAGATTTGACGCTGCTTCATCAGCCCACATGCTAATAATTTGTATACACGGTGGAACAGTCGTGTTCTTAATCAAAATTAGGACAGTATAGCTGACGGTAATTTATTGTTTGGTTTAAACAGCTCCATGTATTGTGGATTCCAAGTCTACTGACCCCGCCAAGCTGGACTGTATTTACAGGGTGGGCGGATTGCCAATCATCGTCCTCTATGGGTAGGACTAGTCTCACCTCACCTAGACCAAACTTAATTATTACAGTACAGCTCGGAAAGTGCATGCCCCAGTTTACAATTTTACAATACCGTCGTATGGAGATTATGATACAGCCATCCTGAGTGTCTGTGTCTCTGTCATGTTGGTGAATTTGATTGATACGCATGGCTGCTTATCTGTGGATGGAGCTTGCGCTGTCGTGAAGTGAGAGTTTTTATTGCAGTAAGCAGTGTACTGCGATGCTTGTGGTGTCAACTTTATCTGACATGATGTATTCCCCTCTGTAATGGCTGAGTCCTAAGACGGGACAGTTACTTTAGAGCATGGATGCCAATGATGGTTGCTGTCGTACTTGAATCAATCAATTATCGAATTTCCTTTCAGTAGTAAAATTCTACTCAATACCGACGACAGACTGCGGGCATCTTGCTCTCTTAATAATATTAACTGTTATTATGTGTGATTGAGGTGTCTTTGTTTAGCTGATTACGTACAACGTTTCCTGGGGGGAGGCGGTATTTCCCCCATGGTGCGTACTGTAGATGGCTGCGATGTTGTCCCTCCTTTCCGTATGATCGGTTTTCCGCACACCGGATAAGGGGATGTTTGCGGAAAATGTTGACTCCTGCTGATGATGGTTGTGTTCTGTTGTAGAGAAGTTGGAGTTGCTGTGTAATGCTGGCATAGTGTGAAGTGGGCAGATCCAGTTTTCCATGCTGGGGAATGCTGATTCTGTTGCTGTTGCAGAAAAGTCGGGTTGCGGTGAGTCATGAACTCACCACATTCGTGCGGTAGGGAATGTTGCGGAAAAAGGTGTCTAACTTTTTCTGTTATAAAATTTAGGTGCATGCTATCCATGTTGTTGGTGATGTTGAATGTCTCCGTTATACTGTCTATATAACCGGGTATGTATGTGGTGTTCGCGCAATGACGAATTGACGTATTCATCTCTGAGGGCAAGTGTGTTCTGTATGCTCCTGGCTTTCTGTGTCTCAGTGTGATGTTCTGACTGTTCACGGGGTGGGGGTGGGGGTTGGTGGTCTTGATAGGGCACTTGTGGTTGAGGATGCCATTTGGATGGGGATGGTCATCTCCCATTACACGACGGTTGGTACTTTGTCATAGTTTTAAGTATTGGGAATATTCGAGCCGAGTGTCTGCTGAACAGGCTGCTTCCCTGCCCACCACCAGCAGGGATGACTGGGGTGCGGGATGCCACCCCCTCTGTAACAGTTGACTCTCTCATATCTGAAGATTGACAGTCAACAGTCTTGACAAAGAAGCCTCAGATTGGATTTGGTGTTTGGCACAGGAAGACGCATTCTAAGAGCTGAAGCAATGATTATCCACATCACCCATCTTGGGATATGCAGACTACTCAAAGACCTTTGGGTTACACACTGATGCTAGTGCACATGGGCTAGGTGCTGTGTTATACCAGGAGCATGATGGTCGCTTACAGGTCATAGCTTATGTGAGCAGAGGTTTGACCAAATCAGAGATGAATTATTCTGCTTACAATCTTGAATTTTTATGCTTGAGTAGTATATCCGGCGTCAAAATGATACCACCTAAAAAATGATGCCGCCGTAGACCCACAATCGCTGCCGCGTAGACCGACAATCGCCGATTATTAATCTAAGCGGCGGGCTGCCGCCGTAGACCGACAATCGCCGATTATTAATCTACGTCTGAGTCAAAATGATACCACCTCAAAATAGATATGGGGTAGATATGGGGCAAAAGTTATCTACATCGCGGCCCGTCCTGGTAGAAATGTTTTCGAACAAATCTACGTCGCGACCCTCTCCACACAAGGCAGGCCCATACTGGGCGCCGATCGGCGATCCGTGTCCCCCACAGGTATCTCAAGCCCTGGGGCAGCCGATCGGCGATCCGTGGCCCCCACAGCTATCTACGTCCCGCCAGAAATGTTTTCGAGCAAAAAGTTATCTATGTCGCCGGGCGTTCGGGTAGACGCAGAATTTGATCTCATTCCTGTGGCTGCGAATGGTGCGAATTTCATTTAGAGATAAGCAACCACAGTGATATACCAGCTGATCGCCTTGGTCTGAACGTCCATTTAGAGACAAGCATACTCAGTGGTATAGCTTGTGATCAAGCACGCATTACAGGGTCTGAACGTCCATTTAGAGACAAGCATACTCAGTGGTATAGCTTGTGATCAAGCACGCATCACAGGGTCTGAATGTCCAATTAGAGACCAGCATACTCAGCGGTATATATACACCATGATTACTGTTGCACAGCTTCGCGCTATGGCAAGGCAATTCGACCTTAAAGGCTACTCTAAGGCCAAGAAAGCTGACCTGCTCCAGATGATCGGACAGGCCCGTGCCGAGGAATTCATTGCTCGACTGAGACGATCAGTGAAGACGGGACGGTTTCCAGCGACCACCAGAGATGATCCTGAGAACTTCCACAAGAAAGCACAGCGGCGGCGTGAGCTTCATCAGTTGGATGAGGAAGTGACGGCTAGCTTACAAGCCAAAGCTTTAGCGATGCAGATGGCAGACCATCCAATGGAGCGCCTACCTGCCAAAAGCAGGATCACTAAGCGAGTGATGGGGAGGTCTGAACCCTTAGCCCGGCGCATGAGGCGAGAGGGTGAACAGATTCTTAATGAGCATCTGGGTGAGATGGAAGGTGAGGAGAGAGGAAGACGGACAGTGCGCTGGACGTTCTTCCAAGGCCTCAATGGAGACATTACAGGACAGATCATCGGTATGATCCAGCAGACTGTCCAGAACGCCTTCTACCTCCGGTATACCCACACCTATCGCATCAGACACATCAAGGACGTTAGGGTGATGCTCTTCCACAAGAACGCTCCAGGGAGTCCGTGGCTGAACATGATAGGAGCAGCTCAGGACTGGGTGGCGGCAAGAGAGCAAGCCCGCCTCGACCCCGACAACATCGATCGACCCAACACCAAGTGGGCTTTTGTCCGATCAATCAACATTTGCTTGGGCCAGGACCGCTCCCAGACTTGCTACGACAGAAGAAGAGTATGGTGGCACTTGACACCTACAATGATAACATGTGTCTCTGGAGATGCCTAGCAGTGTATCAGGGGTGAGACCTGATAGAAGTACTGCTCCTGCACAAGAGCTCACTAGACAGTTCTACAGCGCCCGCGCCCTTATGCCTGATGTTCCAAAAACCTCTATGGATCAGTTGGATAAGGTAGAGTTCTTCGCGAAGATCGGGATTCGCGTGTATGAACCAACCGAAGAGGTCACCTGGCATCTGATCAGGCAAGCGGCCCACTACCGTGACACTATGACCATCGAAGTGTACGACCACCATGCCTTCTATATCAAGAACATCTCCAAGCTGGCCCACACACTAGTCTGCAGTCACTGTCAGCAGAGGTTCACAAAGGCCCCGAATCTTCAGCGTCATGCTGACCATTGTACAGGCGGCAAAACAACCATAGAGTGCCCTGGGGAGAAGGTTGATGCACCACAGTCTGCATATGAGAAAGCCTTCTATCCACCACAACCATCCAGTTCAGCGGCCACTCGTTGGGTCAGGTATGAGTCGAGAAACAGAGGTATACACATACACCATGTAGCGTGTGGTCATGGTGGCGAGCGTTGGATCGAGAGGGCTCCCGTAGATGGTTATGATCCAACTACCAACACCGTTTACCAGTTCCATGGCTGTTTCTGGCATAGATGCCCTCAGCATCAGCAAGGTGAGGATGCCGAACAAAGATACCAGAAGACAGTCCTGAGAGAGGAGGAGCTGAGAGCATCTGGATGCACGCTTGTGGTACAGTTGGAGTGCTGTATAAAACACTGTCCAAGCATCCCTAAACGAGTTTGGACCGTCTCATACCCGCATTTCATCATCTATGACTTTGAGGCACTCCTATATGGTGCCAAGACTCATCCTACGGAGACTCTCATGATTGAGAGTACCCACATACCGATCTCTGTGTCAGTCGGCTGCTCCTTGGAAGGCTCCACCAGTGAGCCAACTCACGTCTGCAATCCTGACCCAGAAGCTCTGATCAAGGCTTTCATGGATGAGATTACCAGGCGAGCACACAGAATCAGTACATATGTCAGGGCACAGTTCATCCCTTTAGACCTTGACAAGCTCCCAAAACGACAGCAGCGACTGATTACCGAGTGGTGTGACCAAGTTCCGGTGCTAGGCTTAAACTCTGGCCGCTATGACCTAAACCTGATCAAGAAGCACTTTGTGGATGAGCTGACCAACAGTACTGGCACAGTGAAAGTCGCCAAGAAAGCGAACCAGACAATGTTCCTCATCACCCCCTGAGCTTAGGTTTCTCGATGTCTTGAACTACCTTGGCCCAGGAGTCTCCTACGAGGCATGGATCAACGCCTTTGGGTGTACACAGCAGAAGAGCTGGTTCCCATATGAATGGTTCGACACACCCGAGAGGCTTAATTATCCCGGACTCCCCGACTACCCAGCTTGGTGGTCTAAGCTCAAGGATGGCTACCTCGTGAAGCTATCAGAGTGGAAACAGTGCAAACAGACATTCAGCGAGCACGGAATGCGGACATTCACTGACTGGCTGCGATACTACAACAACCTGGATGTCAGTCCATTCATTGAAGCCCTAGAGCGGATGCGGGAGTTCTACACAGAATGAGAAATAGACATCCTCAAAGATGCGGAGTCTCTCCCAGGGGTGTCACTGCAGTACCTCCTACGTGGAACGGCTCAGCACATGCCAGATGTTAGCCTCTACTCTCCGGGCAAGGAGGCCTACAAGATGCTGAATGATGCGGTTGTTGGAGGGCCCAGCATCGTGATCACCAGATACCACGAGGCAGGCATGACACGCATCCGCCAGAGTGAGCGTGTCTGCCAACGTCTACTCGGCTACGACGCACATGCTCTGTACTTGTCTATGATGTCTAAAGAGATGCCATGTGGTAAGGCAGTGGTCCGGTGCTAGCGGCGTAGCACGATTTAAGAAGGGTCTGCTGGCTGACCACTGGTTCGGTTTCGCTGAAGTGGACATAGAGGTTCCTAAGGCACTGTGGGCGAAGTTCGAGGAAATGCCACCTCTGTTCTACAACAGAGAGATTCCAGCTGAGGCAGTATCTGTTGAGATGTTCACATACCTAGAGAAAACAGGTAGGAAACATCCCACAACCAGTAAACTAGTCAGCGCATTCTCAGCCAAGAGGAAGATCTTGTATGCACCATCACTCAAGTGGTACCTCGCCCATGGGCTAGAGATTACAGCTGTCTACCGGACAATAGACTACAAGCCACAGAGACACTTTGAATGGTTTGTGAACAATTTTACCGATGTTCATCGTACAGGAGATGTTGATAAGAGCAAAGTGCTCTTGGCAGATCTGTTCAAGCTACTAGGCAACAGTGCTTACGGCAAGCTCATCGAGGCTCTAGAGCGTCACAGCAACACGACCTTCACCAAGGATGAACGAGCGGTGGATAGAGCCCTCTGCAGTGCATGGTTCGAGGATCTCGAGGAGATCGGCGAGTCCTACGAGCTCCAGAGTCGCAAGGCCAAAATCACCATTCGTCGCCCCTTCCAGGAGGGGATAGCCGTATACGAGTTCGCGAAGCTGAGGATGCTGGCATTCTACTACGACTTCCTGGATCACTATGTGCCTCGTGACAGCTTCGAGTACCTCCAGATAGAAACAGACTCTGTGTACATCACAATAGCTGCCTCCAGCATCGACGAAGTCATTCGCCCTGAGATGCGAGCAGAGTATGAGGCTCATAAGCAGGAGTGGCTAGCTTGGGACAAGTTGTCTGGACGGACTCTGGGACTGTTCAAGCTCGAGTTCGAAGGCAACCGTGGCATCGCTCTCTGTTCCAAGTACTACCACGTGGAGAGCCTCGCTGGGAAGGTGAAATGCTCAGCCAAAGGTATGTCTAAGCGTCAGAACGATGTCTCTTGGCAGAGGTTCTTCAGTGCCCTAAACGGTAGCATGGACAGAGCTACAAACCGAGGCCTACGCATGCGCCACCAGGACATGGTGACGTATGAACAGGAAAAACTTGGTCTCTCAGCCTACTACGATAAGCGGCATGTGTTGCCAGATGGTGTCCATACCAAGCCAAGCGAGTACCATATCCCTCAGGCATATACACCTGGCGACGGTGGCAGCTGTGTGTCTGGAGGGACCACCTGAAGCTCCTCCCGAACAAATGGACGTTTGGTTCAGCTCTCTGAGCGTGCCAGATAGTACAGCGTAGGCTGCCCCTCAATCTCGACATACCTGTCAAGTGTGTGGACATCTAGCTACCAGTTAGGATCTGTTGCACGTCGTCGCCCACCTTCCAACTCACCAGGTTCATACAGGTACCGAACCAGAGCATAAGATGGAAGGCACACCTGTTCCTTGTCTGCTCCTCCGGAAGGGTGGGCAACAGAGGATCGTTGGATAGCCTCTACTGGCTTCTTACCAGTTAACCGAGTTACCTCAGTATTGGATCGCTCTACCACCATGGGCAAACCTTTCACCCACACCCTGGACCGCTCTCCAGCCTGTGCCATCTCCTGGGCATACTGGTGTGCAAACAGTCTTTCTGCTAGTGTCCGATTCCACCGTCAAAGTCAATGTACTTCCCAGCAGCGGACAACGGGTTCTCATCATGTATACTGGGTCGAATGACCGTCAGGCAGTCCTTCCGAGGATCAGTGCGGTGCGATGTCACAGGTTCAACGGCCCCATCCGGATGTTGCACATACTGCAGCATGTTTAAGGTCTGGGTATATAGAGGGGTTAAACGGCTGCCATGTTTGGTAAAGTTCTCCAGCAGATTATCTATAGGCAGCAGGACAAGTCGGCACGACAGTCGGCACAACAGCAACGAGATGCACTGTCCCACTGTGACAGGGTCCGAGGCTTGCTTCGTGACATCAACATTATCCACGAGCGAGTCAAGGTTACACCACCGATGGATGCGGAGATACTGGCCGCCATAGAGGAAGGAGCATCAGCTCGTAGTACAAAAGAACTCCTGACTCGGATACTCTACCGGAAGTTTGACAGCACCCAGGGCAGGACACTCGACCTACCTGTGGGCCAAACCAACAGTCCTGTTATTCTAGCTCTCCAAAAGGCGAGAGTGGACCCCAAAGATCTACTAATGGTCGGGAAGTGGGCTGCCATATTTAGCCTCCATAGCCAGGAAGAGCGAGCGATGCTGAATAGCCTCCAGTCTGGAGCAACTAACTACTTCAGAGAGGAGGTCAGTGCCGCTGTAGCGGAGAGCCATGACACTGGTCATGCAAAAGGTACTCAGGAGGGGTTCACTGTTGGCGCAAGGAGGCTGTTGAGCATATCTTCAATGAAAGAGGGCATAGCAGATTGGACAGGGATCTGCCAGCATTTCTGAAATTCCCAGATAACTACCAGGACTACCTCATCAAAACCGCTCGCAAGTCAGATGCTAGTCGCGCATGGAAAAAGTGGGTCTTCCGTGAGAAGTTCCAGAAGAAGAGAGCCCTACCATCTGACCCTCAGTGGATAGAGTTTCAGCAACAGGCTTCTGACGAAACTGACGAAGTTCCTCAAGCTTCTGACGATGTTCCTCAAGCTTCTGACGAAGTTCCTCAGGCTTCTGACGAAGTTCCTCCAGGCTTCTGACGAAGTTCCTCAAGCTTCTGACGAAGTTCCTCAAGCTTCTGACGAAGTTCCTCAAGCTTCTGACGAAGTTCCTCCAGGCTTCTGACGAAGTTCCTCAAGCTTCTGACGAAGTAGCGGATGAAGTTCCTCAGCCTTTTGATGAACGAAAAAAGTTGTGGCCGACAGTCTGTCAGCGATGACGCGTAGTGCTGGCTAGTTTCCTGGCTGGATTCAGCTTGTAGCTGAAGGTCTGCGCCTTTTCCAGGGAGGGCTTGAAGTGTGACAGCTCACCTGTCTCCATGTTGCTGAAGATGAAGCGGTACATCTCAGCTGCCCTCTGTACACCTGCGATAAAGTCCCCTATGGGCTCGTTGAGGGTTAGGCTGTCGTATATCGTCTCGAGCAGGGCACGTCCACACTTGGAGCTGAAGTATAGCAACCAGGCATTGTGGCGGATGTCCGGGGAGATCTCGCGGGTGTACTTTTGAAAGAGGATGAAGACAGTTATCTTTGTGTGCCGGATGCGCCTGGTGATGTTGCTGAGGTAGGTGACTGTCTTCTGGTCCATTGCAATTTGCCGGGACGGTGAACAACGTTAAAGTTATAGGCCTGCAGGGATTCCTGCCATCTCGCTACCTGGCCCTCCGGATTTCCTGAGCCACCGTAACGAGGCATGGTCTGTACGGAGTGTAAAAGGGCACCCGTACAGCAAGTGCTTATAATACTTGACCAAATGGACCACCGCCAATAGTTCTCGCTTGGTGGTTGCGTATCTTCTCTCTGCTTTATTCAGAGGACGTGAACCGTAACCCAACACCTAATCTGTTCCGTCTTTGGTGACCTGAGATAGAACCGCACCTATAGCAAAAGCTGACGTGTTTGGATTGGGATGAGCGAGAATTGGGGCGGTCGTCAAGAGTTCCTTCAGTGCCCCGAAGGAGCATTCACACTCACTAGTCCACTCAAATGGTCGATCTTTCTTGGTGATCTTGTAGAGGGGTGTAGCAATCTCGCTGAAATGTCAGATGTAACGGTGATAGTACTGGCATAGGCCAAGGAAACTCTGTGTCTCTGTAACTGAAGAGGGCCGAGGCCACTCTGCTACTGCCTTAGTTTTCGATGGCTGTGTAGCCACTCCATCACCGGATATGACGTGTTCCAGGAACTCAACGCTCTGTCTGAAGAGATGACATTTCTCCGGTTTGAGTTTCAAATTGGCCGTGCAGATACGGGAAAGCATGGTGTCCAAATTGATCAAGGTTTGCTCAAACGTTGGTCCAAAGACTATTATGTCATCGATGTAACAGAGACAGATCTCTCATTGCAGGGTGGTTAATACCTGCTCAATGAGTCGATCAAAAGTTCTGGGAGCGTTGCACAACCCATAGGGCATCTTGCGGAATTGGAAAAGGCCGTCCCTACAAATCCGGCTCAACTGTGGCGGTACTTGATAATATTACCGCACACGTATTGTACAATGATGATGCTGGTCCGAGAGTTATTTGTCGGCCATATATGTCGAGTTCCTGTTGTCTGCAGTGTATGATGGTTTTGCTGGCACTGAGGAAATCAGAGCCAAGTAGGGCATCATTATGAATAGAGGCGAGGACAACTCTCTGAATGAATTGCATTTCCTCTATTTGGATAACTAAATTAACTACACCGGCTACGGGTACATCGGCTCCCGTAGCCGTCTGTAGGTAAATATATGTAGGCTTAAGGGAGGCTTCTTATGGTGTGGGATGCTCTCATATAAGCGCTGGTTAACTACTGTGATAGAATCACCGGTGTCGACGGTGGCACTAGTGGAAACGCCACTAAACAGACAGGCACATGTGTAGATTACATTGTGATGTACCTGCAGAAGAGTTTCCAACGATGTGGTCCATGATAATGGTATTGGAACAGCATCACTCTGTATATATTCCGACTGTTTCCGTATTGCTTCTTGTATGCTTGTGGCTTGCTGAGTGAGAAAAGGACCAGCCCATCATCGCTGCTGGTGTGAAGACGGTAGTGAAGACGGAGCTGGGGGTAGCAATGGTGGTGGTGATGTTGTTGTTTCGGTGTAGGTGGTATTAGTATAGACGGCGACGCATACGGGATGACGGATAAGCTCTACCTGTGCTAGCCATTTCCTACAATGCTTCATAGGATGCTTTGGTGAAGCGCAGAAGAAACAATGATGTCTTCATGGACGTATGTTCCTCCGTTCTATGTCGGCGCTTGTGGATCCATGAGGCGGAGTGAATCGCTACTGTCTGTGGATGTTGAAGATGATGCTGGCGGGGGTGATGTTCTGCATACCACCAGAGGGCACCGAGAATCTAGTGCCTTGGTGGCGGGACGTTGTCTCAGCGGAGGTGCTACAACATACCACTGCTGTTTTACATAGGAAAGAAGGCTTGCCGTGTGTGGAAAAAGAGGGGGATGTCTTTGCTGCGGATGGGGAGGCATCGTAGGCACTGACATATGTGAAGCCGTGCATTTTGGTGTTGGTCTGAAAGCTGATTTCTGTGGATGATGGTTAGCCACTGAACGTTGTTGCGTGAAAGCCGCAGTTGAGCCGGGAGGTGGATACAGGCACCGAAGTGGCTCTGTGTGATTCGGTGCCCTTAGGAGTTTGACTGTTTCTCCGGTTGCGGCGAGCTATGGTCTGGAGCAGGCGTTGTAGAGGGAGGTCAGTTAGGACACCGCTCCCTCCAATGTCTTGGTTGACTGCATCCGAAACAGGTGTTCGGTGGCGGTGCATTGTTGGTGGTGTTTGCTGTCCTAAACTGGGTGGTGGCGAGGGTGGTGCTGAGTGTTGTAACCAAATTAGTGAGTGCGGAGATTTGTTTGTTAATCGCTTCTATCCGCTCTCTCATGTTGCCGTTGTTGTTGTTTCACTGGTTCCCGCGCCCAGAGGCTCTGTTGTACCCTCCTCTACGGCCATGGCCCCTTCCTCCAGGTGCTTGATTCTGATTGGAATTCTGCACATGTCGATGATCTGGGGGGAGCACTAGCGGGCGGGGCGATAGCTGCCCCCTCTATCTCGTTGATAGGATGGAGTTGGCGGCAGTTATTCTTTTCCCGCTCCAGAAAGTTCTCAATGCGAACCGCGGTTGCCGTTAATTGGGCCAAACTCCCGTGGTCGCCGAGAAACAGTTTTTCTTTCAGGGCGGGTTCACCGCTTAATGCATCGATGAAGGTGTCGAGATGCAAATGAATCATGCCCTCCGTATTGGTGCTCGGATAGGCGCTGGTGACTAGCCTCCTAATTCAGCTAGCTAACTCAGGAAGAGTTTCTCCCGCGCGTTGTCGAAGATTTTTAAGTTGAAAATGACTGGTTTCTTCGAGGGATGTGTCGCCAAATCACTCCGTTAGTGCTCGTTCCAACTGTGTGTAGGTGGGTGTGTAATCCGTTCCCAGATCCGCAAGAACTTGAAGGGCTTTCTGAAATATTCACCCATTTGTCGATCGTCCCAGCGATTAGTTTGACTTATGATCTCGAACTGTATCTTATAATTGGTCAGTCATTCTCCCCACTAAATTCGGGAGGGAGGATGACTCGGCTAAGACCGCAGGAAGAATGCAGTGGTTGAAATCCAGGTGGCGCGGGTATCTGGGAAGTTAAGGATTGTACTGAGGTTGGTCGTAGTGCAGATGCTGGTTGTGTCGGTGTTTCTCGTCGAAGCTGATGCCGAGGAGCCAGGACACGCGTACTCCAATTTAATGAGTCCGCCCCATTTGTAGAGCCATAGACCGGCATGGATCTATGGACGGAAGGCGGATTATTGTGAAGATCACGCGGTCATTCCTCATATGGCGGTGGTGCTGTTGGCTGATGGTCATGATGTGTCGCATGACTGATATACCGGCGAAACGGTGGTTCCAATTCCTCCCGATATTGCCGCGGTAATCCCCTTGAGTACATTGTTTCACTAGAAGGGGGCGGTGTGGGAGGTTGTCTATGTTGTGGATTATCACCCGGCTATACAGTTTCCGTAGATGACATGGGTGAACGATAGTAGTCTGAAGGGATGTAGATATGCCCGTACTCAGGTCTTTGTCGGAGTCGTCCACGATTCGGCCCTGTTGGTGTTGGCCTGTCGCGGATGTCCGATATGGTTCTGAATTCTGTTCCCCCCTGTGAGGCATCTCGAAAGCTGCCATCGCTAACAGGCGAAAACAGGTTATAGTGCGGAGTTGTTGATTCCGCTGAATTTCTGGCATAGTCGGTGAGCATGTGTGCTGAGAATCCGTCGTACGAGGCTACCTCTTGATCGAGGGAGTCCTCGCTGAACGGAGATGGTATTTAACTGAGCTCACTATATGGTATGGGCGTGGGTTCTCTGCGTGTTACTACTGATGTTCTTCGAGCCCCACATTGGGCACCACTTGTAGCTTGCCGGGTAGTGTCGGGCCGTTCCGGTGTATCATGTCGACTCGCTACACTGCACATGCACGACGAGTGATGACGCTGGTTAGCATCCGGTCTCGGGTTGACGGACCTTGTACGAGACTGCCCTACGGGAAACAAAAACCAGCTCCTAAGGCTGGTGGAACTCAATCGTTACGGTGGGGCCGTGCGACCATCGTCGCGAACGTTAAACACAATGGTCTCATCCCATGAGTTTGTGTCACCAGTATGCCTGTCCAAAGCAATTTCGTGATCTATGGACTTACAAGATTTGATTTGGTGACATAAAAATATAAGTCTATACAATGGGTTTACCTAAACAATTAAAAATATGCTAGATAAAACTACAATAAGAGCATGTGAAAATACGAGAGTAGAGACAGGTAGATGAACCTTTAAACATGGGGCTCCTGGAGGTACCACCAGACCCGTAGGTCCGCAGAGGTATCCCCACAAGAGAGGCTCCCGTACACGAGACTTAACTAGTTAACTTAATAAAAATTATTATACCTCTAAGCTGAAAGGAAGAAGGCTATCTCAGACGAAAAGAGATGTGCCTCGCGCGGGCACTACTCCTAGTGCTAGTTTGGGTGAGGAGTATTATCCGGGCATGGATTATCATCGTTGAATCCTTGCGAGAGGCAAGTGCCTCACGTAGGCCTCCGTCTCGAGAAGGTGTCGCCACTGCTTAAAGCGGGAGAAGAATAGTAGGCATAAATGGGCCCGCTTTAATATTTCAACCAAAAATGCTTTAGAGCGAAAAGACTATACCTAGTGAGATTATGACTATAGGGGTGCGTACTGTTTTACGTGAAGACGGGACGGGGGATTCCCGATGGACTCCTTCGTTACCGTCTTATGTGATTCTTGGTATGCTGTTAGTTGTTTTCAGAACAAGAATAATTTTAGGCCGCAACTGGCTGATATCCACCTAGCTATTAGACACGGCTGCCATGGAGAACAGATGCCCTAAGACATCAATACTAAAGACAGCACTCATACATGTTACGTAGCAAGATCTCCGAACTGGATAAGGATCCGGACATCCCGCCCCGTAACCACATAAAACATTACAAGACAGGGGTTACATTTCACGAAAGCATTATTAGACCATTGTTCTATCGTTATGGTGGGGGTAAGAGAGACGAATACCGATGGTAAATGTCCTTCCCGCAAGGGTGTGGCAGATCTAAATATCATGCCCAGACATTTTAATGGAATTCGGTGGGGGTACGTATCCCGCCCGTCACCGGGTCCTATGGAATTAACCGTTTTACCTATCATTGGGTTTATATACAAGTTGCCCAGTTTTGCATTGCAGTGCGGGAGGATTGTTAAGTAAATAAAATAATAATTAATACATGTGTTTTCGCAGTGCTTTCCTACATTGGCTTAAAGTGCTAACTACTAAGTATCCGAATATACACGGGAATGTGTATGTGACACCACACCCTAGCCATCACCGCTCGGAAACCCCAATAGTTTCCCAGAGTCGAATGAGCCCATGGTGCGGATGGGGACATCCAAACAATTAAGAAGTCACATGGCTGAGTGGAACACAAAGAGAGACAAAATCTTACTTATGAGTCTTAGCGGAGTGCGGGGCTAGATTATCGCACTACCGGAAGAGAAGAGTATTTTACACAGTATGTAATGAAGAAACTGTCTCTAATCATTTCGAACCTATCCTATTGAGCTGAATAGAAAAGGTTTAGTCGGTAGCATGCCGGGATAAACAGAGTTATAGCATGGACAGCGATCTCAGTGAAAAATTGTTGGTGGCGGGAGAAAGTGTTGCATATATAAATGTTGCTGTATAGTGTTTCCTACGTGCACTGCAGTCCTATATTTTCTATGAATAAACAAAACATATGAACGGATGGCCACTGGCCATATATATATATACATAATCTAACCAGAACAATCAATACGGTGTCAAATGATTAAGGTATATATAACAGTACAGGTTAACGAACCTACTATAGTGCGGTTAGCAACACTTTGAGGAAAACGAGAATAATTATCAACAAATACAGAAATTATAACTAGCGGTCCTAAGACCGTTACGGTTCCTTTTAGTCATCGGGACCATTATTAAGGATACAATATAATTAACAAAACCTATATAGAGAAATAATTAAACGGTGAAGTATAGTTACTTGAATACTTGGTAGTCATTCCTAAGTTAGGCTACTGTGTTACTGAAATTGATACGTCATTCCATAGTCGACGTGTGATGATGCGTTTGCAGGTAGCTGGAAAGTTCCCGCAGTTTGGTTCCCGCAAGCTGTTTTCCGCAATCAAGATTTCCGCAAGAACACTCATGGCGTGACTACATCGCTCAGCACTGTAAACCTAATAGGATGTCTAACGAGCAGTCAGTAAAAGATACGATAGTACTACTGTGGTGAAGAAAGTTCCCATACACCGATGGCACGGATGGAAGGTGTAAACATCCAGGTCACAAGCGGGGGTTGTCAGATGCGAATAAAGATACAAAACAAAGCCTCACGGTGCTGGGTATGTCAGCCAGCTCTGAAGACGCAGCGTTAATTTGCTGCGGTCGAAAGTTGAAAGATCCTACACGATTAGTGCGGCGACGATTGAAATACCACTTTTAGGCAGATCCGGTGAGTCATCCATCAAAGAACATGTGAATGTTAGTATTCGTGAACAATTATCAGAAGTTCCAAATTACTCCCGTAAGTAGGGAGTTACAAAATTGTTTTAGTGCGGTGGGTTGGAGAATTGCACGCTACAGGATAAAAACCTGACACATAGCGAAGGAAAACGTGTATTGTCTGTCAGCTAATGATAGCGCAGTCGGACGTTCTAGAACATTCTAGAAGCTTTGCATCCACGTGGTTATGACGTCACAACAATATTTTGAAGATAATCATGAAGAGTTTTTCCTGGATAACTCAGCCATTTCTCAACCGATTTTGAAATGGTTTACAGATTTGAAAAGCCCCTTAAATCCTGGTCTTGATTAATGCCAGATTTAACAGGAACAGGCAATCAATAAGGATTACAGGGTACCATCTCGGTACACTAAAAGCGCCATCCTATCTAGGTCGTAACTGCGCGCTCCATATAAACAGCGTCCTAGCATGCATGCGCATCATGCGTTTTAACGAACTTAGTCGTTTTTCAACACGCTATCTCTCCCATAGTCCTATATACGCTTATGGCTCTACCCAGAGGGGCGTGTTCAGGAAATGATTCCAGAATGGGCTCAGCTGGTACGGCCGGTATCCGACCGGTCGATCCGAACTACAGAAACACAAACCTAATTGTTTGTATAGTGTATATGGTGTTATTTCTCTGTCCCGCGGCAACTCAGGAAAAGATTAGACAGGGGACAGCCGTAGGAGAGACACACATGAAACAGAACAATTTCAAGAATGTTAGTAAGTAAGCAAAATTGGTTTGTGGGAGCACAAGTGCAAGTTATATACCTAGTGGTGAAGTGTGGTGAAGTGTGGGTTGTGATGATGTCCGTTTTGATGTGGGTATTTTTTCACACATTTAAAATAATTTTTTATTATTTCTAATGTTTTTATATGTTTTTAGTGTTTTTTAAATTTTAATTATACTCCGTTATTTTTATTATTATTTGTTTTTATTTGTTACAAGACAATAATCTATCAGAAAAAGCGTTTATCTTATTATATTTCTGTGTGTACTTTATGCTGATAGTTGACCTTTAACTGTCTAGCAACCGGTAAACATTTCTCATGGGAACATGCTACACATTAGTAAAACAGCGTAACATTTTCTTAGCCACCAACTAAAGGAATCTATATACGATTACTATATATCAACATTCAAAATACACATATTTAATGCATGAATTATCCAATTACGAGCCTATAAATATTATAATAATAATAATTTTCAAAGACAGGAAATGTTTTCAATCGGCTGAAAGAATAAGATGCAATGTTCATAATTTAAGTAGGGTCAGATGACTCTGTTGGACATCTTGAGGAGTAAAGTGTGCAAATGTGATGCTAGTGCAAAGACAGTGCGATTTAGAGGGTGTTATAAATGCAATAGGAAGGGTTGGCACTAAAATCCTGATGGGTTATCCAAGGCTGTGCCTGATCTGCTAAGTTCTATAGAAGAATCGATTTCTTAAGGGAAGTGTAATGCAATATAAAGGTTCTACAAGAAAAGACCGAGCTTGCTAAGCAAAATAGATCTTACGCCAAAATGTTATTAGTTGAAAAGTTGTTGGCCAGCCTTGCAACTTAATTTCCAATCGGACAGAACAACAATTCAAATACCAACAAATGGAAAAAACTAATGAACTAATAGCTAGCTAACGGCTCAAAGGTCAAATTAACCTACTGTGTCCCAGAAAAGTGCAATGGTTATTAGAAAAAGGTGGTTAACCACCTTTTTCTGTCCTGTTCCTGGTTTTAGTAGCATCCGTTTTGGCCTGTTAAATCCGTATTTTATTACAAGATTTTAGCAGTTCTGTACAATTAAAATGAGTAAATCAACATTAAAATAACATTGCACACGACTAAAACTATTAAAATTAATCTAATTTGTTAAAATATAAGAGCTCCGTAAAAACACGTCTAGTCTGGACAGCCATCACTAGTGGCGTGCCTCAAGGCAGTGTTTTGGGACCTACACTTTTCCTTCTGTATATAAACGATCTACCCGATTCCGTAGCCTGCCCTTGTAAGATCTTTGCGGATGATACAAAACTGTTTGGTAACCCTAACACCATGAACCTTCAAGACAATATAGATAATGTATGTAATTGGTCTCAGATTTGGCAGCTACACTTTAATACAGACAAAACACATGTAATACACTTTGGTTCAAATAATCCTATGATCCAGTATTATATGACAGATACTACATGCCAGTCACAAACCACTGAAATCATACCGTCCACAAGTGAAAATGATCTTGGCATACACATAGATGAAAATCTCTCCTTCGATACCCATATTAATGCAATTGCATCAAATCCTAACAGCATAGTTGGGCTAATTAACAGCACCTTCAATTACATAGATGAAAACACGCTTAACCGGTTATTCAAATCACGAGTCCGACCAATTTTGAATTACTGTAACTGTATATGGTCTCCTCGTTTTAAAAGACAATCTTGTATAATCGAAAGGGTTCAGCGTAGAGCCACTAAACTTATTCCCCATTTGAGAAACTACTGCTACACAGACAGGTTAAAGGCTTTGAACCTCATGTCACTAAAATACAGAAGGCTTAGAGGAGACTTAATCGAATCATACAAATTGACCCACGATGATTACAACATTGACAAAAAAACCATTCTTTGACTGATCAAGTAACACGTGTACTAGAGCTCAACACTAAATGCAGCAGAAAAGAAATTCGTAGGCATTTTTTCCCAAACCGAATTATTAACACATGGAACTCTCTCCCTTCTTTTGTGGTCGAGGCACCAACGCTCAGTGTGTTTAAATCAACACTAGATATACACCTAAATGACATAATATATGATCATGACATAACCAACTAATAGATATATAATAATAAGACAATCTAGAAATATACCCAAATGCTCGGCACAGAAGGGTGTAACCATGAATGTAGGTGGCACACTGCAGCTGACACGGGGATATTATTATTATTATTATTATTATTATTATTATTATTATTATTATTATTATTATTATTGTAAATTCCTCCTGTATAAAGGAGCACCTCCGGATTGGAGTAAAGTGAGTTCTGTAGTCTGAATGTGAACGTATATACATATATGTAGACTGAATATGTCAAAACTGCATGTAAGTTAATGGTAATTGAGGTGTGTACATGAAATCAGACTGCGTGCCCATGGACGCTTCTGCTCTCGTTTTAAGACGTTGGTTGGTAGTAGGAGTCAATTATTTCTCGTCGTCTGTGGTGTACTATGTACAGGTAACGGCGGATGATGTTTTCAGCTATTGCGAGGCAGCATTTGCTCAGGCCATGAGAAGGTTCAATAAGGAACAGTGCCATCCTTTCACTTGTTGCGACTAGGTGTTTTGCCTGCTCTTGGCAACTACTGCAGATTGTTTACTGCAGCAATGAGAGATATTTCATCCTGACATCACCTAATGTCACGCAGTCGACTAGAAAGTGTAAGTATGTCTCGGCATCTTCATGACAGAGTTGGCATTCTGGATCCACCTCATACTGGTTGAAGGCTGCTCTATTAGCCTGGAGTATGTATGTACCAGTAAGCAGGCCCATCTGCACCGGTAAGGCACTTATGTCGGTGTGACTTGCGGAAACTGATATGATTGCTGGGTGGATAGAGCCAGGCCTGGTGTTCTCAACATTCATGTACCTGAGGGATTGGTAGAGTTTCGCCCTGCATAGCAGCTTCTCATGCCAGTAGTGAGACACAGCATGTTTGGTGGTCTTCTTCCAGGAGTTTACCGGGTGGGAAATCAAGTAGTGCATGGATAGATGGTAAGCTATAGAGTGCTAGGGTCTTTCTAGTTTCACTGAACCAGCTCTTTTTCTCAAACCCCTTCATCGCTACTTGCCGGATACACAAATCACGAAGGATGTTGCGTTCATTCGCGCATATATTCCTTAGAAGCGTCAGTGTTTGGAGGTGTGTTCTCGCTCCTATAGGTAAGACTCCTAGAAGTAGGTATGGTGCTGGTTGCGCAACTCTGTCCGGAAGTGAGAGAATTTGCTTCAAGAATTTCCTGTAGAAGACTTCCATCAGCTCGATGTCACTTTGTGTCAAAATTAATGACTCCATTCCATAGATTAGAATTGGAATTACGTATATTTCCATCAGGTGTGCGGAGGTTACTGGGTTTAGTCTGTTAACCCCATGGAGCCCTGCTCCTAGTAATAAGTACATGGCTCTTCTGGCTTTCTTGATGTTAGATTGAATGGTTAATCTACTGCTTATGAGTGAGTTGTCTCTATGTATGCCAAGGTGAGTCGCTGACTCAGCTAGGGGAATTACACAATAATGGATCTTGAATTCATGTGATACACTTTTGTCATTAGATAGGACTGCACTCTTTGCTGGTGGAGTTGGTAGCGATGGTCTAACAGCCCTTGGAGATTTTATTCAGAGTTCGCTATCATGGCAACATCATCTGCACAGGTTGTGCAGGCATATGATTGCGTTCCGATGGTGGCACCTAGTCTGGACTCTGTACTCTGGGTTAGGAGACCATTGATAAAGATCTTGTAGAGATCCGTTGACAGCACTCCTCCTTGTCGTACACCTTGCTCTATCTGGAATGGCTGAGATAGCTGATTATTCCACTTGACTTGAGTTTGCGCATTGCGCTGTGTGTCAGTAATGATGAGCCAGAGGGAACTGTCCATCCCAATTAGGAACAGTTTCCTGAAGAGGTTCTTGTGGCATACTGTGTCAAATGCAGCTTTCGCATCGAGCAGAGCAACATAGGAGTGTAGTCCTTTGGATTTGGATTCCAGAACAGCTTCTTGTAGCGCTAGAGCACTATAGATTGGTGAGACCGTCTCTGTGAACCTGAACTGTAGTTGATGTTGTGACTGATCTATCATGTTCTTAATACGCCCACGGAGGACTTTTTCTAGTAGCTTTGTAATTACTGGAGTTACGGTGTTTCCTCTATAATTGCTAGATTGACAACGATCACCTTTCTTCTCATAGACTGGTGTGAGTATTCATGATTTCATCTGCTCTGGTAGCATTTCCTGCAATAGTATGGTATTCAAGAGCTTGGTTAAGATCCTAGTGAGTATCAGTCCTCCATACTTGAGATGCTCTGCTGTTATGCCATTGGAGTCTGGGGATTTATTGTGTTGAGCGTGCTCATGGCTGTTTGGACTTCTCTTTCTGTGATAGGTAATGGTTGGTAACTTTGCTGAGATTTACATTAACTTGTTATTACTGGTTCATCAAACTCTACTCCTGCAGCTAGCCTTTGATTCTTTGGTGTGTCTCTTACTGAGCTTAGGTTACTGAAGTGAGAGTGCCATCCTGTCAAGATGTCTTTGCTACTGTATGCCACATCATCGACTTTGATTAAATAAGTTAGAGTGGATTGCGTGTTTCTTTGCTTTTTCACCAACTTGTAGAAAAGTTGTCTATCAGATGAGTGGGCTCCCATGAGTTTATGCAGGTCTTTCTCTCTTGCATAGGCTGCCGCCTTCCTCTGTACTTGGCGCAGTTTAAGGCTAGACTTCTTGCGCTTGACAGTGGTCACATGACCAGGATCTTCTGGATATCCACTTGCTTTCCAATCATGGTGTGCTGCTTTCTTCTCACAGAGCTTCCGCTATCTCCTGGTTCCATAATCTAGGAGGATGGCTTTTACACGCCGTTTTCCTTGAGGAAACTGCATTGGCTGCAGATACTATGGCATCACACAATTTTGTGTATAACCTGTGAGTATCGCATCGGCTGGTACATGTCAGGTTATAGTCCTCCAATGCAGATGTCAGCTGCTGGATATACTTAACTTGACCTGTTTTAGCCCAGTCGACTCTTCTACTGCATGGGGAATCATTGCAAACTTTAGTATGCACAATGTGGGATAGAAGTAGTATCTGCAGCGGATGATGGTCGGAGCTATTTAGGTACAATTCTCCCAGGTTCACCAACTTGTGTCTGACATAGATTGCGAATAGATGAAGTAATCGATAGTGGATAACCCATCTACCCCACAGCACCTCCCAAAGTCAACCAGGGTCCTGATTACTGTCAATGAATAATGCCAACCAAACAAATAAACAACTGTAACTAAGCAAAGTACAAGCACTAGTAATACAATACTAACACAACTCCAGAGGCAATAACAAGCCAAGGGCTTAAGCCTCGTAAAATGATGATGAGCTGCTATGGACGCAAGCGCTTACATGATCAACATTCAAGATTCAAGATTCAAGATTATTTATTTTCATATAACACATAGATTTTACATTTACACAACAGGCAGTCCACCAAAGGCTGAGCCTGTACAGCGGTGGACCCCTTACATTTAACATATAATAAACATATAATTCAGTAATAGTTGGATCATGGGTGAAGATAATATAATATTTACATGTACACTTTTAAGACAATAGACAATTAACACGCACGCACACACGCACGCACGCACGCACGCACGCACGCACTCACGCACGCACGCACACACACACACACATGGGAATGGGGAAAACATGCATATCTTGTTTACAATATTATTATTATTATTATTATTATTATTATTATTATTATTATTATTATTGTCCTATATAATAATGGCCTAATTTGTATCAACAATTCTTGGTGCAGCATTATTATTATTATTATTATTATTATTATTATTATTATTATTATTATTATTATTATTATATATAACAATGCGGCCTAATTTGTATCAACATTTCTTGGTGCATTATTATTATTATTATTATTATTATTATTATTATTATTATTATTATTATTATTATTATTATTATTATACACAACTGCATCATCCACATCAACAATTACGGATGCATTATTATTATTATTATTATTATTATTATTATTATTATTATTATTATTATTATTGCAGATGTGTATTTTACATTCTAGTTGTTATCCTGGCAACTGGGTACATACTTGTTTTTGTACTGCCATGGTGGTGACTTCTGCATTCATGTCATTGGTTTGGATTTTTAGTATCTTTCTAAGATTATTTTTTAAATATTTTGTTTAAAAGAGCTTTGTGTTAGAATTTGTGTGCGTATATTTATATCTGTGTTGTTCCAGAGTTGTATTGCTTGGTGAGATGGTTTTTGTGTAGCTGTCATTGTTCTGTAATAGGTTTGGTGTAAGTTATTCTTAGTTCGTGTGTTGTGCGAGTGTATATCGGAGTTGTTCCTAAAAAGGTTTGATAATGAGGAGGGTAGATTGCCATTATGGTAGTCCCTTAAGATAGTGTATAGTTGGACAGCTCCAATGTCTTCAAGTTTTAGCATTTTTTCGGTTTTAAAGACATCCTGGCCCTCTGCTGGCTGTGCGAATAACTGGATTGCCTGCTTTTGTAGTGATATTAGATGTGCTAGTTTAGTTTTATGCCTGTTAGTCCATATTACATTGCAATATGTGATATGTGGAAGGATCAGTGTACAATATAGAGTTTTTGGAATATTAGGGGGAAGATATGGCTTAAGTCTGCGCATGATACCGATGTTCTTTGCTCCCTTGGATCTCACTATTTCTATATGCTTCTCCCAGGTTAAGCTTTTATCCAGATAGACGCCGAGAAATTTGACATATTGTGCTTCGTGAATTTCTTGATTATTTACATGCATTTTGGGGAGAGCTATTTGTTTTAAATTCTTAGATTTTGTGAAAAGTATATAGTTAGTTTTATCGACATTCAGAGATAATCTATTCACTTTAAACCAGTCTATGATTTTTTTCATTTCATTATTTACATACTTGTATACAGTGTCTATGTCCTTGTGACTACAAAAGGCATTGGTATCATCCGCAAACAATATTAGTGAGAGGTGATTACATGCTTTGGGTAGGTCATTCATGTATAGTAAAAACAACAGAGGTCCAAGAATTGATCCTTGTGGAACGCCACACAATAATTTCCTGTCTCCTGACATGGCCCCACTGAATTTTACACATTGTGTTCTGTTAGTTAAATAGCTATATATCCAATTTAATGCAAAGCCCCTAATTCCATAGTGGGCTAGTTTTTAAAGTAATATTTCATGATCAATAGTATCGAACGCTTTGGAGAGGTCCAAGAATACACCTAGAGTGTGTTCATTTCTCTCAAGGGATGTGGTTTATTTTTCAAGCATATCCACAATGGCAAGCATGGTAGAGTGTTTTTCTCTGAAGCCGTACTGGGATTCATAGATTATAGAGTTTTTATTAAGATATTTTATAGTTCTATTGTAGTATAATCCTTCCAGAAGTTTAGAGAAAAGCGGAAGTACTGAGACTGGCCTATAGTTAGTAAAATCAGATGAGTCTTTAGCTTTGAATATAGGTGTTACACATGCAGTTTTTAATCGGGATGGAAATATACCCTGTGAAAATTATAGATTGCAGATGTGATTCAGTGGAGTTAGTATTTCTCTAGCACAGTTTTTAAAGATTTTCCATTTAAAGTTATCAATGCCGGCACTCTTAGTTGGGTTAATTTTCATTAAGATTTTGTAAATTTCTTCATTGTCAGTAGGGGTCAGGAACATTGAGGATTGGTAGTCGCCTGTCAGATAGTCTTGCACAAATCATCCCCGGACTGGTCTGTATTTTTTTAGATAAATTAGGCCCAATATTTATAAAGTATTCATTAAATTTATCCGCAGTTTCTTTTTTGTCAGTTATAATTGTATTATTATAAATGAACCGGGATGTTTCTGAACTGCCTTTTTGTTTATTCAATAGTGTTTTTAAAAAATTAATTTCCATGTTTCTTTTATATTGTTCTTTTGCTCTTCAAATTTATAATGATAATAGTTTATCTTTGCCGTCCTGATTATCCGATTTAATCTGTTTCTGTAGTTTTTAAATTGTGCATCATTATTTCTTGTTGGAAATTTTATAAAATTTAAATACATCTTATTCTTCTTATGACAGGCAGCTATCAATCCTGTTGTTAACCAGGTTTTAGTAGGGTTTTGTTTAAACTTTTTTATTTTTTTTAGTGGAAAGCTTGATTCATAAATGTTAGTGCAAAGAGTATGGAATGCGTTGTAGGCATCTTCACATGTCTGGCACTCTATTATCTGATTCCAGTTTATATTTGCCATATTCATTTTAAATTTTTCTATGTTATCATTTCTAAAATCTCTGCATGTTATTTCTTCCTTTATGAATGATTTTTGTCTTATCTTTTCTTTCTCCATATAATAAATAGGTAGATGGTCTGAAATGTCCACAACGAAAATACCTGCTTGGTTCTTTGTCAATAACAGTAGCTGTGAACTCAGTGATTCTTGTTGGTTTTGATATAAATGGATAGAATCCAAATGTTTTAGTAAGTTCAAAAAATCCTGGGTATAGAAATTATTTTGTTTCAATAAATCAATGTTAAAATCTCCCAATATATAGGCTGCTTTATTTTCATTTTGAATTGTTTTAAAAATATTTTCTAGGGTTTTCATAAATTTATCATTGTCACTTGCAGGAGGTCTGTATGTGACACTGATAATTTTATTCTTTGATTTTTCCACGGGAATTTCAATAAATATTGTTTCAATGGATTCTTTGGTTGTTGACAAATCTTCCCTCATAATATACTGCATGTTGTTCTTTATATAGATGCCTACAGCAACTCCAGGTTTAATAGGCCTGAACTTCTCTATGAATTTATAGTTTTGCATATTGATTAAGTTGAGTGGAGAGTCCGGCTTTAGCCATGTCTCAGTAATCCCTACAATACTAAATTCATGAATACTAGAATCTAGGAAATTACTTAGTTTATCAAAATTCTTTAAAATAGAGCGAGTATTAATATGAAGGGCTGAAAAGGAAACAGATTCTGTACTCTTAGTCATTTTTTCATTGAATTCATTCTGTAGTGTGTAGTTACATTCAGGCTGTTGAAAATCAATTTCTCCGTCTTCAGTATCGGCTTCAGAGAATGTGCATTGGTCTTGTGTATTTAACTGAAATGGATTTATAAACATATTTGAAATTGTGTGTTATTAGGGTTCAAGTAGCTATCATTGTAATTTACACCTAATATGGTCAACATAAAATCGATATAATTTTCATAGTGATTGAATGGGAACAAGCTTTTATTGCATTCTATGCACCACCATGGCTCTTCAGTATTTTCTAATAATTGGTAATCAGATATGGTTAGTTTGGAGCAAGTTAGGTGCACCAGTTGCCACAACAATCGCAGAGTATTGCACACTGGTTCGTCTTGACTAGTTTGCTACAAGATACGCAGGGGAACTTGACTGGCATATGGAAACAAACAAAACAAACAATACAAATACATACAAACAAGGTTTTGGGCGGCTATAGGTGATTAACACTGGTTTCTGTGGATAAACAGCAGTTTTAGATTTGGATTTAGAGGAGGAGATTAGTTACTATATTCATATTTATATGTTAGGCTTGAGGAGGATAATCATGTTAAAGTACATTTTTGAGGCTACTGATACTAGGTTACTGGAAGCTTCCACATTGATTATAAAGCATCATAGCTTCCAGTTAATCGGCATCACAGGCCAACAGGCTGCTGCATATATAATATTCATCGCAGTGAACAGCTGGATGGGAATCCATGTGGGTTGATATAGGAATTATAATTATAATATTGCTTATTGTTACTATATGCGTGTTTACTCAAGTGCTGTAGTTAAACACTCTTCAGCCTTTATATTTCAATGCCTGAGAACAGAGAATATATTTGCAAGGAAAATAGCATAACATAATACATGACAGGTCAAGCTGAATTTTGAAGAGAACTTGAAAACGCATTTTCATTTAGATTTGCCCAGTGTTGCGTTACATGAATCCATGTGAAGTGATATATATGTGTTTGACAGTAATGGATTGATCAGATCAGTTTGTCACTTGGGAATACGACGTTGTTATCAAAGTGCGTAATAAATTACGTATCTAGATAAATCAAGGACATTGAATTCTGTTAAGTGTACGAATTGTATGTGTTCCCTATTTAATAGTCAGTTGAATATTTTGAAACCAATTACACGGGGCAATTCTGGGTTGGTGGTAAAATATAGATGATAACCTGGAGCACACAATGGCAAGTTCATACGTAAGCTTTTGCTTAATTATACATATCTGAATTATATGTGTTTCTAATTTAATAAAGTCAGTTGGATATTTTGAAACCAATTTGACTGGGAATTCAGGTTTTGAGGCAAAATATACATAATAACCTGGCAATGACACAATAATGATAAGTTCCAATATAGGCTTTTGCTTAATTATACATAACAGAAATATATGTCTTAACTTTGTCTTTACAGTTGATGATGCTGATAAATTAATTAGGACAATACTCTGATAACGCAGCTTACTGGGCTGATGCTGGGACGATACCGGGTCGATAATTTCAATATCGACCCTTTATCGGCCCAGTATTAGCCCAGTAAGCTGCGTTATCCGGGTATAATCTCATGGACAAGGCACGACGCTAACCAGTACGCCATAAATTACTGAATGTGAAGAGGGCAGGTCGGCTACATAAATTTACAGCCGGGATAGATTAACAAAAAGGACTTCGTATCCGCCCCCTAACTTGATTGACAGCATCATTTTTGTTTCGGTTTCAAACTTAAAAGCGTCTTCGCTTTCGAACGTAAATAAAGATGTCTGGCTGTTGTTATGGTTCTGACAGCCAGTCTAACAGAAGAAACTGTGATGAAACATCCCAAAGTGATGAAACGAATGATAGCAACGATCCTGATGAAGCCGTATGTATTTTCTGTGTTTTGAAACCAGTTTTCGATACCAAAACAATCTCCAAACACCAATTCGGAAAACAAAAAACCCCATGCATCATTATCATCATTTTAGAAGGCATAAGCCATTGGCTTGCTATTGCCTCAGTGTGTTGGATAAGTAGTCAAAAGTCGCCATTTGGTAGGTACATCACTAGTCTCTATGAAGAGCCGCAGTCTACAACTGCGTCTCTAACATCTGCCTATCGATTCCTGTCTGGATTTTCCGCCGAAACGGTCCATATTTAACACACCTTTTTTAATACGAAAACTGGATATACGTGCGAAACGAACTATGCAGTCAATAAAAATATATCGGCAACATCAGATTGCCGTAAATAGTTTAGTGAATTATTCTCTTTAAACCATTCAGTCTTCGTTTTAATCAAAGTAAACAACAGGCACGTTTGTCTGCGCGTACATTCTGTTTTTTCGTATCTTCTCGCTTCGGTTGACGACTCACGTGACGAGCGAGTCCGCGCTAAAACACGGATCACGTATTGCGCTGCCGGACGCCGCCCGATTGTAGATTGAACAATCTACGAGGACGAGGTTGAATAGAAAAGGTCTGATTGAAAATATTTTATTTTAAAATTGTTTAATAAATAAATGAATAATATTAATTATATTAGTAATAATCATAATAATAATCAACATAGTAATAAGAATAATAATAAGAAGAAGAAGAAGAAAAAGTAAAATAAATAATAACAATTTGATGTTAAAAAAATAAAAAATAAAATAATAATAATAATATTCTTTCTTACAAATAGTGGGAAGAGACACACAATATTCGAAGGCATCGCTCATACAGGAAAGTTCGATTTGGTATACAGACCTAGGAATGTCATCAGGACGTTTTAATAAGTCATTCAATTCAGACGGAAAACTATTCAATAATTCGTTAAGATTATTTTGGAGAATTCTTTTAGACCGATTGCAAATTTTCTGACACAGCTCATCAATTGAAATTCAAAATGAAATTCATCAGACAGACCCGCTTCGTGAATGCATATCTAGATTACGATCACGTATACATATTGAGTTTCAACATCATTTGAACATAGATTCTTTGGAAATCTAAAAAAAATTTTGGGCTGTCAACAAGTTTATTTGTCATGTTGAAAACAACGCACTTATTTTTTATGGAATATAGCTGTTATTAATGCCTCTTACATGAAACACTGTATTTTGAATCATATTTTAAATTTTTTTATGTGATATCAATCCGCTTATTTTATTTTATTATTGACCTAATATTATATTGATTGACTGTGATATATGAATTTGTGATATGTTTTAATGGCACGTGAATCGTAATAAAGTAACTTGAAAATTCTTCTTCTTCTTCGTCTTCTTCATCCTCCTCTTCTTCATCTTATTATTATTATTATTATTATTTAATTTTTTTTTTTTTAACATCAAATTGTTATTATTTATTTTACTTCTTATTATTTTTTTTTTTTTGTTCTTTTATTTCATTTTAAAAATATATTCATTATTATTATTATTATTAATATTATTATTATGTTTATTATTAAGATTATTATTATTATGTATTTATTTTTTTAAATTATAAAAGAAATTAGTATTAGTATTCTTAATATTATTATTATTATTATTTTTTTGTAATCACAATATTATTATTTACTATACTTATTATTATTATTATTAAAATTATTAATCATTATTATTTTTTAAATCAACTTATTCAGATTTCTTATTCTTATTCTTATTATTTTTCTTCTCTTTCTTATTATTTTTTTGGAATTTTTTTAAGATCAAATTATTCTTATTTATTATACTTCTTCTTCTTCTTATTTTTTTTTAATGTGTTAAATTCCAATTATCCTTATTTCTTCTTCTTCTTCTTCTTCTTCTTCTGATTCTTCTTCTTAACATTTTTTATTTTTTTTATTTGTTAAATTCCAATTATTCTTATTTCTTCTTCTTCTTTTTCTTCTTTTTATTATTATTATTATTATTATTATTATTAAATTTTTTATTGTTTTTAAAACAAATTCTTATTTACTATACTTCTTATATACACCTGTGCAAAAGTTAAGCACCACCATATTTTTACGCACATGCGAGGGTATATTCATGTGCTATGAAGAAAGCAATAGCATAAACATTTATGTACCCATCCATCTTAGTGCAAGAGGTAATAATGCAACTAGAGGAATGCTGATTATGATGGTGGGGAAACACTGTATGTTTTTGTTTGAACTTGAAAACGAGGCCTGAATGTGGTTACGTTGACACAACTGACAACTATTGCCCTACAGTTGACACACGTGGCTAGATTGTCATTAATGGTGTCTGAAAACGAAGTTTAACATCTGTGCACGAGTTTGAGACTGTCATTATTAATACCGGGTATATCCACCTTGTGCCTGGATGACGGCCTGGACACGACGTCTCATGCTGGTCACCAACCGACTGATACGCCATTGTGGTATTCGTTGCCATTCAAGATGGAGTGCGTCTGTTAATTCCTGTAGGTTCTGCACAGGAGGATCCCTCCTTCTCACCATGTTTCCCAGAATGTCCCAGATATGCTCAATAGGGTTCATGTCAGGGCTCCTTGCTGGCCATGGTAGGGTTTCGATGGCATTCTGGCGGAGGTATTCATGCACAGCTCTAGCACGATGTGGTCGGGCGTTGTCATCCATGAATATAGGGTGGGTTCCAGGTGCATGATTTACAAAATGAGGGACCACAACTCTATCCAGTATGGAATCTTGATATCTTTGTCCATTTAGTGTTCCAGGTACAGTCAACAGATCCAGCTTACAATCAAATGAGATGCACCCCCATATCATAACGGAACATCCACCAAATGGAACTTCTTCCATGATGTTACGTTGGTCGTACGCCGTGCGTCTGGACCTCCATACACGAGTTCGACCATCTGTGGCATGAAGCAGAAACCGACTTTCATCGGACCAGTGTACCCGTCTCCAGGATCTCATGTTCCAGTGTCTTTTTTCGTTGCACCACCTCAGACGCTCCTCTTTGTGGTGTGCAGTGAGGAGAGGACGTCTGACAGGTCTCCTAGCTTTCATGCCAGCAGCATACAGTCTCCTTTTGACGGTAGACATTGACACTCTATTGCACGTTTCCCATTGCTGGCTGAGCACTCTGCAGTTGGTGAATGGAGATCTCCTAACAAGGCGTACTAGGGCTCGATCATCACGGGCAGTAGTCTTCTTCGGTCTACCAGATCTAGGCCTGTCCTTCACCTCGTTAGTTTGCCCATGTTTTGCAATCAAACGACTGATTACAGTATGGTTAATGTTCAGCTGTCTGCCAATCTCTCTGCATGACATACCAGTGGTATGCATGCCTATGATTTGCCATTTCACACGATCACTTAACCTTCGTCTTGCCATAGCGGTTCACAATCAAGAGCTAATTCTCTCTGTACAAATAAACCACGGTCATGAACACAAAATTCCTAATCTTGTCGCCTAAATCTGTATGTAATGTTCTACACCTCAAACTGGACTTTTACATAACTGAACACGTGTGCTGTTTCCCGCCACGCACGGACATCAAGCGGCGTGAAGTCATGCATGCATGTGCATTTCGTACTTGGAATTATGTCAGCTAACGCGGGGACAAAAAGTATGGCAGCCTAGTTGTACCATCATGTTTCTACGTTCTATTGTTTTTGCTGGTGCTTAACTTTTGCACAGGTGTATATATACTGGTAAAAAAAAGTTAGGGATCATGGATTATATTTTGAGTATATTCTGGTAAACGGCTCAGATCAAGTGAAAACAGCTTTTGTTTACTTCTTTTATGGGTCATTGAGACATGCACGGTGTTGTCAATTTCACTTTTCACGTGCAAGCGTGCAGCACATGTGAAGGGTGGCTAAAATTGAGTTTTCAGAGATCACAGGTGTGACTGATTTTTTTATGAAGACATCTGATTGAGTCTGATTGAGGCCTTGGTTAACGTGTACATTGACCACGGTGGACCACCTTTACAAAATGCCGCAAAGAAGACATTTACGAGCTTGTGAGGCAAATCAAGCAGTTGGAATGATCCAAACTGCCCAAACACAGAGACAGGTGGGTGTTGCACTTGGTGTTTCGCAAAGTGTGATATCCAGGTTGTGGACACGGTTTGGGCCAATGTAATTTTGCGCATCGGCCCAACGTTAGCAATATGTTATTGGGCCAATGTTGAGCCAACAGGCATCAATCTATGAAAATGTTTCAAATAGCACACCACAGAGCATAATTTAACAATTTAAAAATTAAAATTTGAATATTATATTGATTTTGTTTGACTTAATGTGAACTTTCCAATGTTGGCCCAACGTTGGCAAACAAGTGATACAGCCAATGTTGTAATGCCAACCAGTTGCCAACATTGGGCCAACATCTACATGTTATCAGGGTTGGCAATCGGGGTTGGCAGCAATTTCTCGGGGCAGGAAATACCGGGCGGTAAATACCGCCCCGGGAAATACTCCAAAACAGCAGGAAATGCTGGGAAATACTGGGAAATACTCCAATACTCATCAGAAGTGGTAAATTTTAAACTAAATATCTTAGATTATTAACCAAAGGGGCTAACATAGAAGCCCATTTCTCCTTCGATCAATACTTACCATTCTATTACTTCTGATAACAAGCTATCCTGATAGCTGGCTATAGGAATCTAGACTTAGTAAGCTTTACCAGCTCCTGGAACCGGGTACTCAGTCCCAACAAATGGGTACACCACGTCTGCCAGTGAGGCTCATTCTTGTTTGCATAGCAACAAGAGCATACATGCTTTTGCATTTGGAGATATTCTTAGTTGAATTTAAAGTCATTTTCTGTGCATGTGGTAGCTGTTTTTCACTTCAAGGATTATTGGATTATCATGGAAGGAGCCGTTGAATCTCAGGTCGTATATTTCCATGTTATTCCATAGTTGTAAAAAGATTTAGGTCTATAAAATTTTGTTTGTGTCGCATGTTCCAATTTCTGACCCCGAATCTGGGACGTGTGTTAACAACGAAATATGCCAGATTGGACGCCTTCCTTTAATCCTAACATGCGATCAGCAGATATGAAATAGGTGTTGGCTATACAGTGTTTTTAACACGAAAATCGGCTGGCGTCGTTCTCCGTATTATCTGAGCGGCTGACGTCACACCCAGGTTTATTCTCAGATTTTTATGTGAAGAAAATGTTTCATTAATTCGCGCATCTTGTTCTAGGTGCTGCGTACTTAATTTGTACCAGAAAACTGGAATTTTCAAGTTTTGTGTGTTATCACGATCTGTTTGCAATGATCGGTGGTTTCAAAATTCTTGATTAAGATATGTGGTCTGCGGTTTTACCATGTTTTACAGCAGTTTGTTTACATTTTGTTGTTTTCTTCACATATTGTTTTTGGCCTTCGTTTGAGAGTATAATTTAAAATTTATTGTTAAATATACCACGAATGCTATTCGATATGGTTCCTGGTTCCGTTTATACATCTGTCAAGATCAGTATATGGGCATATTCAGGTCCGCTTTGTTCTTGTCATCATAATCAATATGGTCTTTGCTGTAAAGTTGTGGGGTAGGGTGCTGGAGGGTTACAACTTATTTATGGTCAAAATTTTTGAAAATAATTTGTCTGCCTTCCATTCTTGTTTCGTTCCGCTTGCTTATTTTAAGCTTTGTGCTTATTTTATAGGCCAAGCCTACCCCGCCATTTTGCCCAGAGTGCCACAAGTTCGTCAAGGTCATTTACAAAGACCATGTCTGTTACCGTTGTTCGGCATGTAATATGGATAATAGGTGTGACATATGTTCAGTGTGGCCGGCCGATATGTTGGTCAAGTTCCTTTCCCAGAAGGACTTGGCCGGGTCTGATGCGGGGTCAGGTGGTTCGAAAGTAAATCATGGAGCATCCATTTCAGCCCCTGAATGCTCTCCACGTCTGCAACCGGAGGCTTCAGAGATGGCACCTCCGGTGTGGTTTGGACCTGCTATGCAAGGCTTCTTGCATAGCGTCCTTCCCACGCTAGTGTCATCCCTGATACTAAAAGTTGTAGGGCAGTCTCTTCCCGTGCTTGGTATAGACCCTGTCCTTGGACAGGGTTCGGGACTGGCTATCGAGGGAGCCATCTCGTATGGCTCCCTGGCAGTCCCGTCGGGCTCTGACCTAATGGGTTCTGTCTCTCTGCGGCCACCTCCGGGTGGTCCAGTAGCGGTGGCTGGTCCGTCAACCATGGAAGCCATTTGCCAGAATGGCTCCAGTGACTCATCATCTGGTGACGACCCTTCGGGGTCTGAAGATGAGGAGGCCGAGGAGGAGAGATTGTTATGGCCTGAGATGCCGCGAGTAGAGAGCATGGAGGTCGATTCCGTCCTGGACGGAACCGCCATCCGTCTGTCTGGCTTGACGCGACTCCGGTTGAGACCACTCCGGTACCGGGCACCCGTCTAGTGCTGGTTGGTGTGCCACCAACTGACACAGTGACGGGTGTAGCTGGCCAGGCTTGGTACACGCCTATCTTGCCTGGTCCAGCGGCCACACATGGGGTGCCGTTGGCGCCCGTGTATGGCCATGGGTCCATAACCGCTACGGGGCCACACAGTTTTCCGTGCAGGCCTACTCCATGGAATGGTGAACTCCATGGGGTGGCGGCAGAACCATGCAGTACTGGTGTCTCTGGCATACCAGCGATGGCTGTTGGCCGGGAGGGTGATGTATTCACGGGAGTGCCTTTTTCTGAGACAGACTGGCCCGAGGCTCTGGCTTGGCTAGCCAGGGTGGATCCATCTGTGGTTTTGGCCACGGCCGAAGAGGATACACCCCGTCCGTCGGTTGCATCGATTAGGGGGGTCTTGCCTACGGCTCGGATCGCATACTAGTAGGAGTTTCGCTGCACCTACCCCACCCCCAGCTGTCCGTGTACACGGATGCATCGCTGGAGGGATGGGGGGGGGCCTGCCTGGGAGAACACCAGGTCTCGGGCACATGGACTCTCCAAGAGAGTCGGCTGTATATGAATCTGTTGGAAATGATGGCAGTGGAACTGGCATTGGAAAAGTTTCTTCCAAAAGTCAGGGGCAAGGTGATATTGATACGGTCGAACAATTCGACAGTAGTATCAGACATAAATCGCCAAGGTGGGACCAAGTAAGCCACACTATGTATGAAGGTGTGGCACTTGATTCAATGGTGCAGGTATTACTCGGTTGTTTTGAAAGCAGCTCACATTCCTGGGCGATTGAATATTCTGGCAGATGCTTTGTCTCGGGGACAGGATTCTGCCAACAGAATGGTCTCTCAACCCTCTAGTTCTTCACAGGATCTTTGAGCATTGGGGCAAACCCAACGTGGACTTGTTCGCCACAAGGGAAAATGCTCAAATCATGACATATGTCTCGCTGATTCCACATCCAAATGCCGTCGATACAGACGCTCTGGCGATAAGCTGGAGGGGGATGCACGCTTACGCGTATCCACCCACCATTCTTTTGCCGAAGATTTTGGTGAAGATTAGGGAGGAACCGTACCTGGTCCTGCTAATAGCGCCATTTTGGCCCAGCATGTCGTGGTTCACGGATCTTCTGGATCTGCTGGTGGACAATCCAGTGCAGTTACCCGAGATTCCGAATATAATTTCCCAGGCCAAGGGATGCTTCCTACACGAGCATCCCAAAATGTTCAAATTGACTGCATGGATGTTATCAAACAACGTTCCACATCAGAAGGTTTTTCTCGACAGTCTGCGAAATTCATCGCAGCTGCATGAAGGAGGTCAACCTTCAAGTCATATAACAACAAGGTTAACAAATTTGCAGACTGGTGTGAAGGAAAGGGTATTGATACCTTTCAATCCACTATTCAGCAAATAGCAGACTCTCTGTGAGCTGTTCTATTCAGGACTGGCTCCTGTCACAATTGCTGGATACAAGTCAGCTTTGGCATCAGTTATCCCTTGTCTAGCCAACAGGGATAGTCCAGAGGTGGCCCAGTTAAATGTGATGGTGAAGGGAATGAGCAATTTCCGACCGAGACAACCGGTAGTCATTCCAGCCTGGAGTCTCTTTAGTGCTTAATGTACTGGCCAAGCACCCTTTCGAACCGTTGCGTTCGGCTAGTCTAAAGCATTTGACTCTAAAGGAGGTTTTTCTATTAGCAGCTTCCTCAGCAAGAAGGCGCAGTGAGATCCATGCGCTTTCAACAGAGAGGGACCGTTTATTGTCTCCGGAGAGGGTCTGCGTCTACTGCCAAGAGCAGAGTTTATGTCAAAGAATCAATCTTTGAAATATCCCGGCAAACCGATCATTATGCCGAAACCAACTTGGCTTGATCGTGATGCCAGTGTCTGGTGCCCAGTCCGTGCTTTGACTAAGTACAAGAAACGGACAGACTCGTTATGGTCGAATGATAGACATCTGTGGATCTGCCATATGGTGCGGCATCCATGGATTCTATCCCTCATTGGGTAGTCGAATGCATTCAGTCTACCCATGACATTATGACTGGGCACCAGGTGAAATGCGCAAGGGCACACAATGTTAGAGGACTAGCCGCCTCAACCGCCCTTTACAGTGGTGTTCCATTAGAGGACATCATGGCTGTTGCACAATGGCACTGTGAGTCCTCTTTCATGGATTACTATATGAGGGATGTGTCAGACTCCACCAATCCACTCGCTTTAGCTGTTTTGAAACGATAGTTAAACGGCCACTTTGACTGCTCTTCTCCTTTTTTTGGCATTTGTAAAGCAAGAATTAAGAGGCAGACATGGTCAAGCGAGAGGATGTCAACCAGATTGTGTCACTGGTGGCCGGACAAGTGATTGGTTGAAGGCTCCACGTCTGGAATCCAAATATCATGAGGTAATTCAAGATTGAGTTTTTTGTATTATGTGTATATATCATATTCATTCATCTTATATATTCATGCTCATTCCAAGGCTGATATATGCAAAGAGCAGTTAACCCTCTTAGCATATTTGTGTTGCAGGCGAGATGCATGTTCGTGAGTTCTCTCCCTTTTTCTTAGGAGAAAAAACGGGGGAGGTTGCAGTGATGCAAATGTGATTCGGTCCCTTTAACTTGATGGTCCTTTTAGGTCTCCATTTGTAAAGTTTACGTCTAAACTCTTTCTGCAAGGGGCAAAAGTAACAATTGATGGCTTGCCCCTTCCCACCAGGTTACTGTCTAAATCTGGTGTATATCAGAAGTAATAGAATGGTAAGTATTGATCGAAGGAGAATGAAGGAAATTTCAATTTCCCTTTCTCCGAGATCTAACAATATTTACCATTCTATTATGGACCCTGCCTCCCAGCCCCACGGAGGCAAGCCATGGATATCTCTTGTTTGGTGGCTATGCAAACAATATGAGCTTCATGGCAAACGGGTACTCGGTTGATGGGAGCCGGGTACCCGGTTCCAGGAGCGGGTAAAGCTTACTAAGTATAGAGTCCTAGGGCCAGCTATCTAAGATAGCTTGTATCAGAAGTAATAGAATGGTAAGTATTGTTAGATCTCGGAGAAAGGGAAATTGAAATTTCCTTCTATCTGCAGATCAAGAGGCTATTTTTGAAAATTTAATACTGGAATAACTGGCTCAGTTATCAAGCCAGTCATTCCAGTGGTAAATTTTCAAAAATAGTCTTCTCTCGCAAATGAATATTTATCAAGACCACTGCCATTTTTCGCTGACTTGAGTGCTAAAGGGTTAATGCAGCAATAGGTAAAGACCTCAGAAGTAAGCGTACATTGCACGTTCTGACAGTAGTCAAAGCATTTTATCATTGGGTAGGTAGTTGTATAGATCTACTGAACTCCACGTAGATCTATAGACAGTGATTTACTGTCAAATATCCGGTCATATCTCACAAAATTATAATGGTATTTCATTAGATGTTCAGTTTTGTTTGATGTAGTGTTGCTAGAGCAGCTTAGAAGACTAGATGATATTTGCTAATGCTTGTCAATGTTTTCTTAAGTATGATGAACAACCATGAGATTAAATATATAAACTTTCCACCTGATATCTGAGTATTTCTCAGTAATTCCCAGTATTTTGTGGTATTTCCCACTGCCCTGGGAAATGCTAGTATATCCCGGGAAATTGCCAACCCTGTTGGCAATATGTTATTTGGCCAACATTGAGACAACGGGCATAAATCAATGAAGATATATAAAATAGCACACCAAAGAGCATAAGTTGATTTCGTTTGATTTACTGTGAGATTTCCTATTCTGGCCCAAAGTTGGCCCAACGTTGGCAAACAAGTGATATAACCAACGTTGCGCCAATGTTGTAATGCAAACTGCGATATGCCAACCTGTTGCTAATGTTGGCCCAATGTCTACATGTTATCTGGGTAACTAGGGGGGTTTTCACGAGCTCGGTATATGCATGGAGGGGTAAGGTATTCTGAATTGTTTGTATATACAGTTACACATGGATTGGGATGGCTGACTGAGACAAATCTATAATTATGCTGAAGCTCGTCCAAAATGTACAGTTGATCATTTTTCAGTTTCTCTGACTCTACTGGACCGATCTTCTGCAAACCTGGATGGATGTTTGTCCGTGGGGTCCTGAAGTTGTGTGCTGTGGTTGGGTAACAGGAAGGACTAGCTAACCGGTAACCTGCCTCCCTGGGCTATGCTACGGCCGCCCTACGGATGGCTATACTCAATGCACGCATGAAGGCAAGAATGTCATTGTCCCCTCTGCGCATGCGCCGGAGCACATTGGAAAGAAGGTATTTCACTGGTGCACAAAACCTGGTGAAACAATCAGTTCTTATCAATGTAATGGACCGTGATTGTGATGTAACCTTCTGTGGCACAACTCGTCCAAGCATCTGGTGTCAGGGCTACAGATGTTTGTTCATTCAGTTTATTTTCGAGTGTTGGATGGAGAGGGACTCATAGTAATAATTTGTGTAGTTTCTAATTGTTGTGTGGCTTGGTACCTGGTAAGTAGGATCTAGTTTGGATACCAAATTATGAAACCGTGCACCATTCACTATACTCAGTGGCCTTATGTCTGTTGAACAAATTTCAACAGTACTTCTGGTATTGTCTTGCCGCTTCTCCTTTGTCATAGGCCTAGCTATTAATGTTCCCAAATTGGAGCTGTGATTGTACTTTGGGAGTACAAGTACTGATAGTTGTACCTTTATTGCCTGCTATGCCTGATTCTAATGAAGTTGGATGTCGAAATTTTAAGGGATTTTTCATACTTGACGTCTATCCAGCATACACGATTTTTGTCTGACATAAGATACATAAATTTATAGTTTTGCATATTGATTAAGTTGAGTGGAGAGTCCGGCTTTAGCCATGTCTCAGTAATCCCTACAATACTAAATTCATGAATACTAGAATCTAGGAAATTACTTAGTTTATCAAAATTCTTTAAAATAGAGCGAGTATTAATATGAAGGGCTGAAAAGGAAACAGATTCTGTACTCTTAGTCATTTTTTCATTGAATTCATTCTGTAGTGTGTAGTTACATTCAGGCTGTTGAAAATCAATTTCTCCGTCTTCAGTATCGGCTTCAGAGAATGTGCATTGGTCTTGTGTATTTAACTGAAATGGATTTATAAACATATTTGAAATTGTGTGTTATTAGGGTTCAAGTAGCTATCATTGTAATTTACACCTAATATGGTCAACATAAAATCGATATAATTTTCATAGTGATTGAATGGGAACAAGCTTTTATTGCATTCTATGCACCACCATGGCTCTTCAGTATTTTCTAATAATTGGTAATCAGATATGGTTAGTTTGGAGCAAGTTAGGTGCACCAGTTGCCACAACAATCGCAGAGTATTGCACACTGGTTCGTCTTGACTAGTTTGCTACAAGATACGCAGGGGAACTTGACTGGCATATGGAAACAAACAAAACAAACAATACAAATACATACAAACAAGGTTTTGGGCGGCTATAGGTGATTAACACTGGTTTCTGTGGATAAACAGCAGTTTTAGATTTGGATTTAGAGGAGGAGATTAGTTACTATATTCATATTTATATGTTAGGCTTGAGGAGGATAATCATGTTAAAGTACATTTTTGAGGCTACTGATACTAGGTTACTGGAAGCTTCCACATTGATTATAAAGCATCATAGCTTCCAGTTAATCGGCATCACAGGCCAACAGGCTGCTGCATATATAATATTCATCGCAGTGAACAGCTGGATGGGAATCCATGTGGGTTGATATAGGAATTATAATTATAATATTGCTTATTGTTACTATATGCGTGTTTACTCAAGTGCTGTAGTTAAACACTCTTCAGCCTTTATATTTCAATGCCTGAGAACAGAGAATATATTTGCAAGGAAAATAGCATAACATAATACATGACAGGTCAAGCTGAATTTTGAAGAGAACTTGAAAACGCATTTTCATTTAGATTTGCCCAGTGTTGCGTTACATGAATCCATGTGAAGTGATATATATGTGTTTGACAGTAATGGATTGATCAGATCAGTTTGTCACTTGGGAATACGACGTTGTTATCAAAGTGCGTAATAAATTACGTATCTAGATAAATCAAGGACATTGAATTCTGTTAAGTGTACGAATTGTATGTGTTCCCTATTTAATAGTCAGTTGAATATTTTGAAACCAATTACACGGGGCAATTCTGGGTTGGTGGTAAAATATAGATGATAACCTGGAGCACACAATGGCAAGTTCATACGTAAGCTTTTGCTTAATTATACATATCTGAATTATATGTGTTTCTAATTTAATAAAGTCAGTTGGATATTTTGAAACCAATTTGACTGGGAATTCAGGTTTTGAGGCAAAATATACATAATAACCTGGCAATGACACAATAATGATAAGTTCCAATATAGGCTTTTGCTTAATTATACATAACAGAAATATATGTCTTAACTTTGTCTTTACAGTTGATGATGCTGATAAATTAATTAGGACAATACTCTGATAACGCAGCTTACTGGGCTGATGCTGGGACGATACCGGGTCGATAATTTCAATATCGACCCTTTATCGGCCCAGTATTAGCCCAGTAAGCTGCGTTATCCGGGTATAATCTCATGGACAAGGCACGACGCTAACCAGTACGCCATAAATTACTGAATGTGAAGAGGGCAGGTCGGCTACATAAATTTACAGCCGGGATAGATTAACAAAAAGGACTTCGTATCCGCCCCCTAACTTGATTGACAGCATCATTTTTGTTTCGGTTTCAAACTTAAAAGCGTCTTCGCTTTCGAACGTAAATAAAGATGTCTGGCTGTTGTTATGGTTCTGACAGCCAGTCTAACAGAAGAAACTGTGATGAAACATCCCAAAGTGATGAAACGAATGATAGCAACGATCCTGATGAAGCCGTATGTATTTTCTGTGTTTTGAAACCAGTTTTCGATACCAAAACAATCTCCAAACACCAATTCGGAAAACAAAAAACCCCATGCATCATTATCATCATTTTAGAAGGCATAAGCCATTGGCTTGCTATTGCCTCAGTGTGTTGGATAAGTAGTCAAAAGTCGCCATTTGGTAGGTACATCACTAGTCTCTATGAAGAGCCGCAGTCTACAACTGCGTCTCTAACATCTGCCTATCGATTCCTGTCTGGATTTTCCGCCGAAACGGTCCATATTTAACACACCTTTTTTAATACGAAAACTGGATATACGTGCGAAACGAACTATGCAGTCAATAAAAATATATCGGCAACATCAGATTGCCGTAAATAGTTTAGTGAATTATTCTCTTTAAACCATTCAGTCTTCGTTTTAATCAAAGTAAACAACAGGCACGTTTGTCTGCGCGTACATTCTGTTTTTTCGTATCTTCTCGCTTCGGTTGACGACTCACGTGACGAGCGAGTCCGCGCTAAAACACGGATCACGTATTGCGCTGCCGGACGCCGCCCGATTGTAGATTGAACAATCTACGAGGACGAGGTTGAATAGAAAAGGTCTGATTGAAAATATTTTATTTTAAAATTGTTTAATAAATAAATGAATAATATTAATTATATTAGTAATAATCATAATAATAATCAACATAGTAATAAGAATAATAATAAGAAGAAGAAGAAGAAAAAGTAAAATAAATAATAACAATTTGATGTTAAAAAAATAAAAAATAAAATAATAATAATAATATTCTTTCTTACAAATAGTGGGAAGAGACACACAATATTCGAAGGCATCGCTCATACAGGAAAGTTCGATTTGGTATACAGACCTAGGAATGTCATCAGGACGTTTTAATAAGTCATTCAATTCAGACGGAAAACTATTCAATAATTCGTTAAGATTATTTTGGAGAATTCTTTTAGACCGATTGCAAATTTTCTGACACAGCTCATCAATTGAAATTCAAAATGAAATTCATCAGACAGACCCGCTTCGTGAATGCATATCTAGATTACGATCACGTATACATATTGAGTTTCAACATCATTTGAACATAGATTCTTTGGAAATCTAAAAAAAATTTTGGGCTGTCAACAAGTTTATTTGTCATGTTGAAAACAACGCACTTATTTTTTATGGAATATAGCTGTTATTAATGCCTCTTACATGAAACACTGTATTTTGAATCATATTTTAAATTTTTTTATGTGATATCAATCCGCTTATTTTATTTTATTATTGACCTAATATTATATTGATTGACTGTGATATATGAATTTGTGATATGTTTTAATGGCACGTGAATCGTAATAAAGTAACTTGAAAATTCTTCTTCTTCTTCGTCTTCTTCATCCTCCTCTTCTTCATCTTATTATTATTATTATTATTATTTAATTTTTTTTTTTTTAACATCAAATTGTTATTATTTATTTTACTTCTTATTATTTTTTTTTTTTTGTTCTTTTATTTCATTTTAAAAATATATTCATTATTATTATTATTATTAATATTATTATTATGTTTATTATTAAGATTATTATTATTATGTATTTATTTTTTTAAATTATAAAAGAAATTAGTATTAGTATTCTTAATATTATTATTATTATTATTTTTTTGTAATCACAATATTATTATTTACTATACTTATTATTATTATTATTAAAATTATTAATCATTATTATTTTTTAAATCAACTTATTCAGATTTCTTATTCTTATTCTTATTATTTTTCTTCTCTTTCTTATTATTTTTTTGGAATTTTTTTAAGATCAAATTATTCTTATTTATTATACTTCTTCTTCTTCTTATTTTTTTTTAATGTGTTAAATTCCAATTATCCTTATTTCTTCTTCTTCTTCTTCTTCTTCTTCTGATTCTTCTTCTTAACATTTTTTATTTTTTTTATTTGTTAAATTCCAATTATTCTTATTTCTTCTTCTTCTTTTTCTTCTTTTTATTATTATTATTATTATTATTATTATTAAATTTTTTATTGTTTTTAAAACAAATTCTTATTTACTATACTTCTTATATACACCTGTGCAAAAGTTAAGCACCACCATATTTTTACGCACATGCGAGGGTATATTCATGTGCTATGAAGAAAGCAATAGCATAAACATTTATGTACCCATCCATCTTAGTGCAAGAGGTAATAATGCAACTAGAGGAATGCTGATTATGATGGTGGGGAAACACTGTATGTTTTTGTTTGAACTTGAAAACGAGGCCTGAATGTGGTTACGTTGACACAACTGACAACTATTGCCCTACAGTTGACACACGTGGCTAGATTGTCATTAATGGTGTCTGAAAACGAAGTTTAACATCTGTGCACGAGTTTGAGACTGTCATTATTAATACCGGGTATATCCACCTTGTGCCTGGATGACGGCCTGGACACGACGTCTCATGCTGGTCACCAACCGACTGATACGCCATTGTGGTATTCGTTGCCATTCAAGATGGAGTGCGTCTGTTAATTCCTGTAGGTTCTGCACAGGAGGATCCCTCCTTCTCACCATGTTTCCCAGAATGTCCCAGATATGCTCAATAGGGTTCATGTCAGGGCTCCTTGCTGGCCATGGTAGGGTTTCGATGGCATTCTGGCGGAGGTATTCATGCACAGCTCTAGCACGATGTGGTCGGGCGTTGTCATCCATGAATATAGGGTGGGTTCCAGGTGCATGATTTACAAAATGAGGGACCACAACTCTATCCAGTATGGAATCTTGATATCTTTGTCCATTTAGTGTTCCAGGTACAGTCAACAGATCCAGCTTACAATCAAATGAGATGCACCCCCATATCATAACGGAACATCCACCAAATGGAACTTCTTCCATGATGTTACGTTGGTCGTACGCCGTGCGTCTGGACCTCCATACACGAGTTCGACCATCTGTGGCATGAAGCAGAAACCGACTTTCATCGGACCAGTGTACCCGTCTCCAGGATCTCATGTTCCAGTGTCTTTTTTCGTTGCACCACCTCAGACGCTCCTCTTTGTGGTGTGCAGTGAGGAGAGGACGTCTGACAGGTCTCCTAGCTTTCATGCCAGCAGCATACAGTCTCCTTTTGACGGTAGACATTGACACTCTATTGCACGTTTCCCATTGCTGGCTGAGCACTCTGCAGTTGGTGAATGGAGATCTCCTAACAAGGCGTACTAGGGCTCGATCATCACGGGCAGTAGTCTTCTTCGGTCTACCAGATCTAGGCCTGTCCTTCACCTCGTTAGTTTGCCCATGTTTTGCAATCAAACGACTGATTACAGTATGGTTAATGTTCAGCTGTCTGCCAATCTCTCTGCATGACATACCAGTGGTATGCATGCCTATGATTTGCCATTTCACACGATCACTTAACCTTCGTCTTGCCATAGCGGTTCACAATCAAGAGCTAATTCTCTCTGTACAAATAAACCACGGTCATGAACACAAAATTCCTAATCTTGTCGCCTAAATCTGTATGTAATGTTCTACACCTCAAACTGGACTTTTACATAACTGAACACGTGTGCTGTTTCCCGCCACGCACGGACATCAAGCGGCGTGAAGTCATGCATGCATGTGCATTTCGTACTTGGAATTATGTCAGCTAACGCGGGGACAAAAAGTATGGCAGCCTAGTTGTACCATCATGTTTCTACGTTCTATTGTTTTTGCTGGTGCTTAACTTTTGCACAGGTGTATATATACTGGTAAAAAAAAGTTAGGGATCATGGATTATATTTTGAGTATATTCTGGTAAACGGCTCAGATCAAGTGAAAACAGCTTTTGTTTACTTCTTTTATGGGTCATTGAGACATGCACGGTGTTGTCAATTTCACTTTTCACGTGCAAGCGTGCAGCACATGTGAAGGGTGGCTAAAATTGAGTTTTCAGAGATCACAGGTGTGACTGATTTTTTTATGAAGACATCTGATTGAGTCTGATTGAGGCCTTGGTTAACGTGTACATTGACCACGGTGGACCACCTTTACAAAATGCCGCAAAGAAGACATTTACGAGCTTGTGAGGCAAATCAAGCAGTTGGAATGATCCAAACTGCCCAAACACAGAGACAGGTGGGTGTTGCACTTGGTGTTTCGCAAAGTGTGATATCCAGGTTGTGGACACGGTTTGGGCCAATGTAATTTTGCGCATCGGCCCAACGTTAGCAATATGTTATTGGGCCAATGTTGAGCCAACAGGCATCAATCTATGAAAATGTTTCAAATAGCACACCACAGAGCATAATTTAACAATTTAAAAATTAAAATTTGAATATTATATTGATTTTGTTTGACTTAATGTGAACTTTCCAATGTTGGCCCAACGTTGGCAAACAAGTGATACAGCCAATGTTGTAATGCCAACCAGTTGCCAACATTGGGCCAACATCTACATGTTATCAGGGTTGGCAATCGGGGTTGGCAGCAATTTCTCGGGGCAGGAAATACCGGGCGGTAAATACCGCCCCGGGAAATACTCCAAAACAGCAGGAAATGCTGGGAAATACTGGGAAATACTCCAATACTCATCAGAAGTGGTAAATTTTAAACTAAATATCTTAGATTATTAACCAAAGGGGCTAACATAGAAGCCCATTTCTCCTTCGATCAATACTTACCATTCTATTACTTCTGATAACAAGCTATCCTGATAGCTGGCTATAGGAATCTAGACTTAGTAAGCTTTACCAGCTCCTGGAACCGGGTACTCAGTCCCAACAAATGGGTACACCACGTCTGCCAGTGAGGCTCATTCTTGTTTGCATAGCAACAAGAGCATACATGCTTTTGCATTTGGAGATATTCTTAGTTGAATTTAAAGTCATTTTCTGTGCATGTGGTAGCTGTTTTTCACTTCAAGGATTATTGGATTATCATGGAAGGAGCCGTTGAATCTCAGGTCGTATATTTCCATGTTATTCCATAGTTGTAAAAAGATTTAGGTCTATAAAATTTTGTTTGTGTCGCATGTTCCAATTTCTGACCCCGAATCTGGGACGTGTGTTAACAACGAAATATGCCAGATTGGACGCCTTCCTTTAATCCTAACATGCGATCAGCAGATATGAAATAGGTGTTGGCTATACAGTGTTTTTAACACGAAAATCGGCTGGCGTCGTTCTCCGTATTATCTGAGCGGCTGACGTCACACCCAGGTTTATTCTCAGATTTTTATGTGAAGAAAATGTTTCATTAATTCGCGCATCTTGTTCTAGGTGCTGCGTACTTAATTTGTACCAGAAAACTGGAATTTTCAAGTTTTGTGTGTTATCACGATCTGTTTGCAATGATCGGTGGTTTCAAAATTCTTGATTAAGATATGTGGTCTGCGGTTTTACCATGTTTTACAGCAGTTTGTTTACATTTTGTTGTTTTCTTCACATATTGTTTTTGGCCTTCGTTTGAGAGTATAATTTAAAATTTATTGTTAAATATACCACGAATGCTATTCGATATGGTTCCTGGTTCCGTTTATACATCTGTCAAGATCAGTATATGGGCATATTCAGGTCCGCTTTGTTCTTGTCATCATAATCAATATGGTCTTTGCTGTAAAGTTGTGGGGTAGGGTGCTGGAGGGTTACAACTTATTTATGGTCAAAATTTTTGAAAATAATTTGTCTGCCTTCCATTCTTGTTTCGTTCCGCTTGCTTATTTTAAGCTTTGTGCTTATTTTATAGGCCAAGCCTACCCCGCCATTTTGCCCAGAGTGCCACAAGTTCGTCAAGGTCATTTACAAAGACCATGTCTGTTACCGTTGTTCGGCATGTAATATGGATAATAGGTGTGACATATGTTCAGTGTGGCCGGCCGATATGTTGGTCAAGTTCCTTTCCCAGAAGGACTTGGCCGGGTCTGATGCGGGGTCAGGTGGTTCGAAAGTAAATCATGGAGCATCCATTTCAGCCCCTGAATGCTCTCCACGTCTGCAACCGGAGGCTTCAGAGATGGCACCTCCGGTGTGGTTTGGACCTGCTATGCAAGGCTTCTTGCATAGCGTCCTTCCCACGCTAGTGTCATCCCTGATACTAAAAGTTGTAGGGCAGTCTCTTCCCGTGCTTGGTATAGACCCTGTCCTTGGACAGGGTTCGGGACTGGCTATCGAGGGAGCCATCTCGTATGGCTCCCTGGCAGTCCCGTCGGGCTCTGACCTAATGGGTTCTGTCTCTCTGCGGCCACCTCCGGGTGGTCCAGTAGCGGTGGCTGGTCCGTCAACCATGGAAGCCATTTGCCAGAATGGCTCCAGTGACTCATCATCTGGTGACGACCCTTCGGGGTCTGAAGATGAGGAGGCCGAGGAGGAGAGATTGTTATGGCCTGAGATGCCGCGAGTAGAGAGCATGGAGGTCGATTCCGTCCTGGACGGAACCGCCATCCGTCTGTCTGGCTTGACGCGACTCCGGTTGAGACCACTCCGGTACCGGGCACCCGTCTAGTGCTGGTTGGTGTGCCACCAACTGACACAGTGACGGGTGTAGCTGGCCAGGCTTGGTACACGCCTATCTTGCCTGGTCCAGCGGCCACACATGGGGTGCCGTTGGCGCCCGTGTATGGCCATGGGTCCATAACCGCTACGGGGCCACACAGTTTTCCGTGCAGGCCTACTCCATGGAATGGTGAACTCCATGGGGTGGCGGCAGAACCATGCAGTACTGGTGTCTCTGGCATACCAGCGATGGCTGTTGGCCGGGAGGGTGATGTATTCACGGGAGTGCCTTTTTCTGAGACAGACTGGCCCGAGGCTCTGGCTTGGCTAGCCAGGGTGGATCCATCTGTGGTTTTGGCCACGGCCGAAGAGGATACACCCCGTCCGTCGGTTGCATCGATTAGGGGGGTCTTGCCTACGGCTCGGATCGCATACTAGTAGGAGTTTCGCTGCACCTACCCCACCCCCAGCTGTCCGTGTACACGGATGCATCGCTGGAGGGATGGGGGGGGGCCTGCCTGGGAGAACACCAGGTCTCGGGCACATGGACTCTCCAAGAGAGTCGGCTGTATATGAATCTGTTGGAAATGATGGCAGTGGAACTGGCATTGGAAAAGTTTCTTCCAAAAGTCAGGGGCAAGGTGATATTGATACGGTCGAACAATTCGACAGTAGTATCAGACATAAATCGCCAAGGTGGGACCAAGTAAGCCACACTATGTATGAAGGTGTGGCACTTGATTCAATGGTGCAGGTATTACTCGGTTGTTTTGAAAGCAGCTCACATTCCTGGGCGATTGAATATTCTGGCAGATGCTTTGTCTCGGGGACAGGATTCTGCCAACAGAATGGTCTCTCAACCCTCTAGTTCTTCACAGGATCTTTGAGCATTGGGGCAAACCCAACGTGGACTTGTTCGCCACAAGGGAAAATGCTCAAATCATGACATATGTCTCGCTGATTCCACATCCAAATGCCGTCGATACAGACGCTCTGGCGATAAGCTGGAGGGGGATGCACGCTTACGCGTATCCACCCACCATTCTTTTGCCGAAGATTTTGGTGAAGATTAGGGAGGAACCGTACCTGGTCCTGCTAATAGCGCCATTTTGGCCCAGCATGTCGTGGTTCACGGATCTTCTGGATCTGCTGGTGGACAATCCAGTGCAGTTACCCGAGATTCCGAATATAATTTCCCAGGCCAAGGGATGCTTCCTACACGAGCATCCCAAAATGTTCAAATTGACTGCATGGATGTTATCAAACAACGTTCCACATCAGAAGGTTTTTCTCGACAGTCTGCGAAATTCATCGCAGCTGCATGAAGGAGGTCAACCTTCAAGTCATATAACAACAAGGTTAACAAATTTGCAGACTGGTGTGAAGGAAAGGGTATTGATACCTTTCAATCCACTATTCAGCAAATAGCAGACTCTCTGTGAGCTGTTCTATTCAGGACTGGCTCCTGTCACAATTGCTGGATACAAGTCAGCTTTGGCATCAGTTATCCCTTGTCTAGCCAACAGGGATAGTCCAGAGGTGGCCCAGTTAAATGTGATGGTGAAGGGAATGAGCAATTTCCGACCGAGACAACCGGTAGTCATTCCAGCCTGGAGTCTCTTTAGTGCTTAATGTACTGGCCAAGCACCCTTTCGAACCGTTGCGTTCGGCTAGTCTAAAGCATTTGACTCTAAAGGAGGTTTTTCTATTAGCAGCTTCCTCAGCAAGAAGGCGCAGTGAGATCCATGCGCTTTCAACAGAGAGGGACCGTTTATTGTCTCCGGAGAGGGTCTGCGTCTACTGCCAAGAGCAGAGTTTATGTCAAAGAATCAATCTTTGAAATATCCCGGCAAACCGATCATTATGCCGAAACCAACTTGGCTTGATCGTGATGCCAGTGTCTGGTGCCCAGTCCGTGCTTTGACTAAGTACAAGAAACGGACAGACTCGTTATGGTCGAATGATAGACATCTGTGGATCTGCCATATGGTGCGGCATCCATGGATTCTATCCCTCATTGGGTAGTCGAATGCATTCAGTCTACCCATGACATTATGACTGGGCACCAGGTGAAATGCGCAAGGGCACACAATGTTAGAGGACTAGCCGCCTCAACCGCCCTTTACAGTGGTGTTCCATTAGAGGACATCATGGCTGTTGCACAATGGCACTGTGAGTCCTCTTTCATGGATTACTATATGAGGGATGTGTCAGACTCCACCAATCCACTCGCTTTAGCTGTTTTGAAACGATAGTTAAACGGCCACTTTGACTGCTCTTCTCCTTTTTTTGGCATTTGTAAAGCAAGAATTAAGAGGCAGACATGGTCAAGCGAGAGGATGTCAACCAGATTGTGTCACTGGTGGCCGGACAAGTGATTGGTTGAAGGCTCCACGTCTGGAATCCAAATATCATGAGGTAATTCAAGATTGAGTTTTTTGTATTATGTGTATATATCATATTCATTCATCTTATATATTCATGCTCATTCCAAGGCTGATATATGCAAAGAGCAGTTAACCCTCTTAGCATATTTGTGTTGCAGGCGAGATGCATGTTCGTGAGTTCTCTCCCTTTTTCTTAGGAGAAAAAACGGGGGAGGTTGCAGTGATGCAAATGTGATTCGGTCCCTTTAACTTGATGGTCCTTTTAGGTCTCCATTTGTAAAGTTTACGTCTAAACTCTTTCTGCAAGGGGCAAAAGTAACAATTGATGGCTTGCCCCTTCCCACCAGGTTACTGTCTAAATCTGGTGTATATCAGAAGTAATAGAATGGTAAGTATTGATCGAAGGAGAATGAAGGAAATTTCAATTTCCCTTTCTCCGAGATCTAACAATATTTACCATTCTATTATGGACCCTGCCTCCCAGCCCCACGGAGGCAAGCCATGGATATCTCTTGTTTGGTGGCTATGCAAACAATATGAGCTTCATGGCAAACGGGTACTCGGTTGATGGGAGCCGGGTACCCGGTTCCAGGAGCGGGTAAAGCTTACTAAGTATAGAGTCCTAGGGCCAGCTATCTAAGATAGCTTGTATCAGAAGTAATAGAATGGTAAGTATTGTTAGATCTCGGAGAAAGGGAAATTGAAATTTCCTTCTATCTGCAGATCAAGAGGCTATTTTTGAAAATTTAATACTGGAATAACTGGCTCAGTTATCAAGCCAGTCATTCCAGTGGTAAATTTTCAAAAATAGTCTTCTCTCGCAAATGAATATTTATCAAGACCACTGCCATTTTTCGCTGACTTGAGTGCTAAAGGGTTAATGCAGCAATAGGTAAAGACCTCAGAAGTAAGCGTACATTGCACGTTCTGACAGTAGTCAAAGCATTTTATCATTGGGTAGGTAGTTGTATAGATCTACTGAACTCCACGTAGATCTATAGACAGTGATTTACTGTCAAATATCCGGTCATATCTCACAAAATTATAATGGTATTTCATTAGATGTTCAGTTTTGTTTGATGTAGTGTTGCTAGAGCAGCTTAGAAGACTAGATGATATTTGCTAATGCTTGTCAATGTTTTCTTAAGTATGATGAACAACCATGAGATTAAATATATAAACTTTCCACCTGATATCTGAGTATTTCTCAGTAATTCCCAGTATTTTGTGGTATTTCCCACTGCCCTGGGAAATGCTAGTATATCCCGGGAAATTGCCAACCCTGTTGGCAATATGTTATTTGGCCAACATTGAGACAACGGGCATAAATCAATGAAGATATATAAAATAGCACACCAAAGAGCATAAGTTGATTTCGTTTGATTTACTGTGAGATTTCCTATTCTGGCCCAAAGTTGGCCCAACGTTGGCAAACAAGTGATATAACCAACGTTGCGCCAATGTTGTAATGCAAACTGCGATATGCCAACCTGTTGCTAATGTTGGCCCAATGTCTACATGTTATCTGGGTAACTAGGGGGGTTTTCACGAGCTCGGTATATGCATGGAGGGGTAAGGTATTCTGAATTGTTTGTATATACAGTTACACATGGATTGGGATGGCTGACTGAGACAAATCTATAATTATGCTGAAGCTCGTCCAAAATGTACAGTTGATCATTTTTCAGTTTCTCTGACTCTACTGGACCGATCTTCTGCAAACCTGGATGGATGTTTGTCCGTGGGGTCCTGAAGTTGTGTGCTGTGGTTGGGTAACAGGAAGGACTAGCTAACCGGTAACCTGCCTCCCTGGGCTATGCTACGGCCGCCCTACGGATGGCTATACTCAATGCACGCATGAAGGCAAGAATGTCATTGTCCCCTCTGCGCATGCGCCGGAGCACATTGGAAAGAAGGTATTTCACTGGTGCACAAAACCTGGTGAAACAATCAGTTCTTATCAATGTAATGGACCGTGATTGTGATGTAACCTTCTGTGGCACAACTCGTCCAAGCATCTGGTGTCAGGGCTACAGATGTTTGTTCATTCAGTTTATTTTCGAGTGTTGGATGGAGAGGGACTCATAGTAATAATTTGTGTAGTTTCTAATTGTTGTGTGGCTTGGTACCTGGTAAGTAGGATCTAGTTTGGATACCAAATTATGAAACCGTGCACCATTCACTATACTCAGTGGCCTTATGTCTGTTGAACAAATTTCAACAGTACTTCTGGTATTGTCTTGCCGCTTCTCCTTTGTCATAGGCCTAGCTATTAATGTTCCCAAATTGGAGCTGTGATTGTACTTTGGGAGTACAAGTACTGATAGTTGTACCTTTATTGCCTGCTATGCCTGATTCTAATGAAGTTGGATGTCGAAATTTTAAGGGATTTTTCATACTTGACGTCTATCCAGCATACACGATTTTTGTCTGACATAAGATACATTGTGTTTTATTAATTTCGTAAATTATTTTTAAATGATTCTATACGGTCGATCGACGTCTATGACTCTATCCATTTTAACGTTAGCTGATGGTATTACATCGTTTGTTTACATCTGCATTGGGGTACATATTGTTTAAATGTCTGACTGCTGAGTTTTTGAAGACAACGTTTTTCCAGCGGTTATTTGTCTGGACATGCAAAACATTTTGAAAACAATTTGATTGAAAGTTGTTGGTGGCTAAGCCACAAACAACTTTCAGTCACATTGTTTTCAAAATATTCAGCAAGTCTGGAGATTTTCTTCATTGAAATTATTGTCTGGTGGCTTGTAGCAGCAAGACGGTTAACCAGGTACCTGGTTATAGATTTTATAACTTGGTTCCCGCTAATTCGTAACCGTTAGCAAGTACTCGGTTACCCCTTTCAGCACTAGCCAAGTGAGCTTATGGCGGTCATCCACCCATCATTCTTCCATTAAATCGCCTCTTCTTAACGATTTTGATTGGCCAATTTCTTTGGTGGCCTTGTACTTACCAAGAATTATCACTCATATCTATTTAATTTTTGCAAATGGTTCAAATACTAATGGGCCAGGTGAGTGTCACAGGCCCTTTGGCCTCTTGTCAGAAACTATGAAGGCAGCTAAGTTCAATACATTACCGGCAACTACACTCGCCTACAATCCACATACCAGTTTGTACCCAAGCCAATTCGAAGGGGTGAGAAATGGTCCAGTCAAGGGCGTGAAGCCATATGTGAAACGACCTGTTACTGAATCATTTGAATCTATTTCTTCCTCAGAATACAGTGTCAATCCAATCTGGATATTATTCCACAATGGTATGGAGCTATCTAATTTTCAATCAGTCTTAGAGGACCACTAACCTGTGCAGTTCGATCCACGATATTTGCAACTGCACAAGGTGGCCAATGCATGTAGCATTATCAAATTTGTAGCGACATTGTGATGTTCCTCTCAACTGTGGGAAATACAAACAACAACACAAAACGTCAACAACGTCGCCACCGGGACGTCGTAGCATCATTTGCTATGATTTTAAGATCATGTTTATCCACACATCTGTGATAGAAAACGTAGATTAATGCATGTCTGCAAGTAAATACATGAAAGGGGAAATAACAAATGATGTTTCTTGGTTATTTCATACAATATTAAATAAACTACCACAGGTAAAAATGGAAATGAATCAGGATTATTTGAGAAAAAGCATTTACTAAATCTAGGAGCGCATAACTTGGAACCATTTGGTGATTTTGCTGGTGTTTTGCACTCCGCCGTGTGTCAACTGTGTGTGCAGGTATAACGTGTACTCGAATATATCAAAAGCAAACTTGAATATAGTTTCGTAAGCGGTATGAATAGTATTCTCTATAGGCGCCGATGCGGAGCGATTAACTCGCTACTGCTAATTCACTATTGACCCTTTAGAAACCATTATATTTGAAAGTTACTGTTTCTGCTGGAAGCAACAAGTTTCGGTCAAAATGATTTCAAAATACACCGCTGGTTTCCAAGGTTGCAATATGATGCCTACTGAATATCTTGAAATTCATGTAACTGAATTTAGATCCTGTCTCTGGAAACAACAGCTTTCAGTCAAATTGTTTTAAGATTAGACAGTATTTTACCTGCAGGAAGTAGTGGCTAATCAGCTTAATGCGTATATAACTGAGCTTATATGACCAGCTGTAGCGGGTATTATTTATTCTCTCGCCATACACCGGAGTGCATAGGTCCAGTTGCGTCACTAATTGGTTCCCGCCAGAGTGACATAAACGGTATTTATTTGCTTTTTTCAAATTATTCCGATTTATTTCTGTTTTTTTAACTGGTGGCTATAGGTTGATTATTGTCTAAATCAGTCGTTCAAGAGCATGTGTTAGTTCCCTGGTCCTTTACTGTACGATCTTAACTGAGTCACATAGAACATCTGATACGAAAATCTTCCTGTAGACAACTTTTTTAACTCCTTAGTCTGCTATATTTTTTAATGAATACATTCATTTTCACATGCATACACCCATTATCTATATAGCTCTCTGAATCTGTCAGTCAAGTATATGACATCATAATAAATTATATCACATGGAGGCTGACGTCACAATCAAATACATGTACATAATGACTACGGTACATGTAGCTAAATCTGTCAGGAAATTTGAATGGTCTGTCAGGTGTACGAATTGTATGTCTTTACCATTTAATAAACCACAGGCGAATAAACATTCTGGTGAATATTTTGGAACTAATTTGAGTCCAGACACTGTTGCTATGGCAGCAACAGCACCCAGTCAAATTATTTCCAAAATATTCAAGAGAATGGTTATTAAATTATAAATTCATCAGAGAAATACACTTCATACACTTCCTGACAGAACTACGTGTACTTGTATACATCATAATGATTGTGATGCCAATTAACTTCTGCTAGAATTGATTATGATGTCAGATACTAGAGTGACAGTCCAGATCCCTCCCTTGTAATGAGGATGCCTAAAACCAACTGTCTTGTGACTCCACAAATAGAACTAAAAGCGCATCAATGAATGTAGTATGATATGGCTATGTGTAACTTTGATATTCTTCATTATTGTCCAAGATTTGTCACATTCGTCGCACCTCCATTATCCCGTGTGTTCATGCATGTGTGTGTGTGCGTGTATGTATGTATGATTACTGTATTCTGCGGCTGTAGTAGTGCATGTGTGTGATTACAAACAAGGAAAAAATTAATTAACAAACCTTAAGATTTTGCGGGGGATGTATGCATTGCCTGTTGCTACCTAATGAGCTCTTGTAGGTGGGGGTGGGATGGGAATTACTTTGTCGTCTTAGAAAGCTAATTTTATGGAAAACATGTTAGGACTTGCTACGCTTGACCATGTTCGTTCACTAGATGACTGCTTTGTGATTTGATGATATTCATTGACTGGTCAGTGCAGTATAACACCATTGTCCATGCGATGTAAGCACAGGTGTGATGGTGTGGTGATGACATCATTGTCCATGCGACGTAAGCATGGGTGTGATGGTGTGGTGATGATATCATTGTCAATGCGACGTAAGCATGGGTGTGATGGTGTGGTGATGATATCATTGTCCATGTGGCGTAAGCATGGGTGTGACAGCGTGGTGATGACTTCATTGTCCATGCAATGTAAGCATGGGTGTGACGTGGTAATGACACCATTGTCCATGCGATGTAAGCATGGGTGTGATGGCGTGGTGATGACGCCATTGTCCATGCGACGTAAGGATGGGTGTGATGGTGTGGTGATGACATCATTGTCCATGTGACATAAGCACGTGTGTGATGGTGTGGTGATGATGCCATTGTCCATGCGATGTAAGCATGGGTGTGACATTGTGGTAATGACACCATTGTCCATGCGATGTAAGCACGGGTGTGACGGTGTGGTGATGACATCATTATCCATGTGGTGTAAGCACGGGTGTGACGGCGTGGTGATGACACCATTGTCCATGCGATGTTAGCACAAGTGTGATGGTGTGGTGATGACATCATTGTCCATGCGATGTAAGCACGGGTGTGACGGTGTGGTGATGACATCATTATCCATTTGACGTAAGCACAGGTGTGATGGTGTGGTGATGACACCATTGTCCATGCGATGTAAGCACAGGTGTGATGGTGTGGTGATGACATCATTGTCCATGCGACGTAAGCATGGGTGTGATGGTGTGGTGATGATATCATTGTCCATGCGATGTAAGCATGGGTGTGATGGTGTGGTGATGACTTCATTGTCCATGCAATGTAAGCATGGGTGTGACGTGGTAATGACACCATTGTCCATGCGATGTAAGCATGGGTGTGATGGCGTGGTGATGACGCCATTGTACATGCGACGTAAGGATGGGTGTGATGGTGTGCTGATGACATCATTGTCCATGTGACATAAGCACGGGTGTGATGGCGTGGTGATGATGCCATTGTCCATCCGATGTAAGCATGGGTGTGACATTGTGGTAATGACACCATTGTCCATGCGATGTAAGCACGGGTGTGACGGTGTGGTGATGACATCATTATCTATGTGGCGTTAGCACGGGTGTGACGGCGTGGTGATGACACCATTGTCCATGCGATGTAAGCACAGGTGTGATGGTGTGGTGATGACACCATTGTCCATGCGATGTAAGCACAGGTGTGATGGTGTGGTGATGACATCATTGTCCATGCGACGTAAGCATGGGTGTGACAGTGTGGTGAGGATATCATTGTCCATGCGATGTAAGCGTAGGTGTGATGGTGTGGTGATGATATCATTGTCCATGTGGTGTAAGCATGGGTGTGATGGCGTGGTGATGACGCCATTGTCCATGCGATGTAAGGACGGGTGTGACGGCATGGTGATGACATCATTGTCCATGTGACGTAAGCACAGGTGTGATGGCGTGGTAATGACACCATTGTCCATGCGATTTAAGCATGGGTGTGATGGCGTGGTGACGACACCATTGTCCATGCGATGTAAGGACGGGTGTGACAGTGTGGTGATGACATCATTGTCCATGCGATGTAAGCACGGGTGTGACGGCGTGGTGATGACATCATTGATAAAGGATATTGAGGCAGGTTTGAGTAACCCATGGCAACGGCGTCAACAATGTTAATTTTTTGTGTTTATCAAAAAAACTTATCAGCTTATATTTCAGGAATGGTTAATCCTTTTAGAACTAAACTTGGATACATTGTTACCTATAATGTTAGGAAGCAGCATGTTGATACTGAGGTCACAAGGTCAAAGGTCAAGGTCACTGTGACCTTGATACAAAACTGTTTTTTCAATGTTAAATTCTTGCGTTTAGCAAAACTTCTCGGCTTATATTTCAGGATTGCTTCATCCTATTGGAACTAAAGTTAGATACCTTGTTACATATAATGTTAGGAAGCAGCATGTTGATACTGAAGTCATAACAGCGAAGGTCAAGGTCATACTGACCTCTCCAAAACTTTGTTATTTTTCAGTGTTAAGCTTTTAGGCTTAGCAAACCTTATCATGTCATATTTCGGGATTGCGTAACCCTAATGGAACACAACTTTGGTACATGGTTGCTTATGCCAAGAGCATACAATATGGTGACATGCAGGTCACCAGGTCAAAGGTCAAGGCCATTTTTTACCTCAGCTTTTTCAACCGTAAGTTTTTCCAACCAGTAAATCAGTTATATTTCAGGATTGGTTAATCCTATTGGAACTAAAATTGAATACATGGTTACCTATAATGTTTGGAAGCAGCATAATACTACAGAGGTCATAAGGTCAAACATCAATGCCACTGTGACAAACAGGAGATAGGTGAGACATTTAATTCCACGGAATTCTTGTTATTAAATGTGGGTGTGGGGTGTGGGTGTTACATTTGTGTTACATTTGTGAGTTACCCATATGTCTGCGGAGTGCAAGCAGATGCTTGCATTTGTTTGTGCCCCCAGGGGGCCAAATGTCACATTGATCGTAATGCAATTCATCCAATACAGTTAGATGGAATTCAACCAAATTTGGTGTGTACGTTACCCATATGATTACTGAGTGTAAGAGGACATTTACATTTGGCTCCTCTCCCAGGTGAGGTCAAGCGGCAAAAGGTTAAAGTGGTGATCGTAGGGATATGTGACGATGCGTCATCGACATAGCAATCTAGTTACAATCTGTCAGTCTGTTGGTCAGTCAAACTCCTTAATGAGGACAGCTCTATAGTACACAGATGTTTGTTTAGTACACTGCTACAGTCACATCACCTGCGATTCTTACCTGCTGAAGCGCATCAGCAGGTTATGTAACATAAGACAGCATTCTTCTAGATGTGTTTGTACAGACTAATGTAGGGCTAACAAGCAATGTCACTATATATATATATATATATGCTGTGATGGATAAATCACTATGGATAGAGACTAAGCAAACACTTAGTTATCCGCTACTGTACACGGTCTAATAATATATTGTTCAATTTGTACAAAGTTTTTTGTTTTATTTACACATCTAGGTTTTCAATTTAACCCTTTAGAGGTCAACCCGGCCAAAGCCAGTCTCTACACCGATCTTGATGAATGTCTATGTGCAGGCTAAACGAAGACTGTCTTTGCGAATTTACAGAGCCAGTCAGTCCATTGGTAAATTTTCAAAAAAGTCTTCTATTGGCCTACAATTTGACATTCAGCAAATATTTTGAATATCCTGACCGGTTTTGACTATTAATTGGTTAAAACAGTCAAAGTCCTTAATAACAACTGAAAACTTGACGAAATCTAAGAATTGCCTGACGCTTGTTCTCTGTGTGAGGACAAAAGTCTGCAAGATCTGAGCTCTGTGAGTTGCCTCCTTTTATACTCTCCCTACAGACTATGGCGCAATGCAACCCGCAGGGAAACCCGTCTGGAGTTTCAACTGGAAAAACTAGAGTCCGCTCTAAAAGAGAGGACACCACCACCCATGCTCCAGGCAAAGGTGACGTTTATTCCAGGCAGTGGTGACACCGCCTTCAAGACTGAGTGGGACTCAGTGTTCAAAAGCTTCGAGATGTCTCTGACAAATATGGTGACAAGGCAGATAGCGGACAAACTTCACATACAATATGAACGCCACCAGGGGCCTGAAGTTGGCATTCGAAACGGCTACTAATGCAGAGACAGCCAGGGAGGCTGCCTTAGTGATAGCCACCACGTAACTCTGGCACAACAAGCCACGACGTTCTCCCAGCCCAAGAAACAGGAGACCAAGATACCGACAAAACACAAAACAAAACCGCCAAAAGCAGGGACGCACGCAAGCAGCCACACCACCAAGGATAGTACAGAAGATGGGCAGCCACACAGACGAGGCGAACCACTACCAACAACTGCCAACCAGTTCCACTCATGGACGCCAGGAGCACAGAAGCCATAGAAGAGCTGTTCAGGATGGTGACCAACCTCAGGGACAGCAAGCATAGAAAGTGACTACACCGCCATAGTTGTTATTGTTATGTTCGTATAATCCTCCTCTTGATAGGAGCACCAACCATAGTGGTAATAGTTAAAATCAAATAATAACCAAACGAAAATAAAATAAAAGCAAGTAATAAACAAGGGAAAATTAAATAAACAAGTACAAAATAAAACAACACCATGTAAACCTCCCGGGCCAAATTTCTTTTTATTTGACCTGACCGGGAATAAGCTAATTTTTTTTCTCCGGTACATTGTATAAATGTTAAGACAGCAATATCTCTGTCAAACTATACAATTTACAATATTCTAATGCCATATGTAGTTAACCCTTTAACCATTGATTTTATTCAAGAAAATTTCAATTTTCTCATAGAAAATGTCCATTTGCAGACCAAGAGAAAACGATTTTTGAAAGTTTATGACTGGGGGGGTGGGGGGGGGGTTATCGAGCCAGTCATTCCAGTGGTAAATTTTCAAAAATAGTCTTCTCTTGGTCTGCAAATGGACATTTCCCAAGACCACTGCACATGCCGTTTTTTGGCTGATATGAGTGTTAAAGGGTTAACATGAATTTCTAAGTTGCTAATTGTTTCAGGACCGGGACAAATTTTCTATTTACAACCATATTTAATGGACTTCTAAAATAAATATTTAATTTATGAACTTTTAAAAATAAATTAATGATTATAAAAATAATTTTCTACCGCACTAACTCTTTTTCTCTCACTCGGTTTGCAGTAAACACAATTTTTATGGACAAATGATGGAGTATGGTTCAAAACCACAAATTTTGAATTTTTTATTCTAAGGTAAATTTAATGATGATTCCGAATCTCTAATCAGATTTAGTAGAATAAGAGCAGGTTTACAAAAGCTTTCTTTGGCCCTTGGATTTGATCTTGAAGGAATTCTCCCGTTGAGAAATTAGCTTTCTAAATTTGTAGAATGGGCATGGAATGAGCGAAATGATTTTTACATAGAAAGTACATTGTCTATTAAATGTACGTTGAATCAGTGCTTCAGTGACATTCAGAAGTGATGTGGTTAATCCTTACCACTCTAATGCCAAATGTTTAAATTTTCAAATTAAATTAAAAGATGAACTGATGTTAATTTTTCAACAAATTTGTTGGCAGATGGTGCTGGCGTAGACATCGTCCACCAAAATTGTTGAAAGATGTGGACCAGTTTCTTTGTTATTGATGCAGTAAAAGATAGAATATTGACATCAGAATGTTACGGGTTAAGAAAAGATGTACACATTGACAGGACTGTCACCTGTGTTCAAATAAATCGGTCATGAAATATTGTGTAGGATTAAGTAATTATCTGTGCTATTTATAGCTGTAGTTATCTTTGACCACTGAACAGGTAAATAAGATCTGAACTTCTTGTCTTTTTAGTTTATCACCCTTTCAGTGCTACAGTTTCAGTATTTCTGCCTTACATAGCTGACTATGGCCGCGACTTTTAATAGTTTAATTATTTACGTTTATTTCATCTTTCCAGTATGGTTGCCTTGAAACTGAGATAAATAGTGTTGAAGTATTTTAATGGGCGTGGCTTCATTACAAGCTACAGCAGAGCCACTGTGATTATACAATGATTATGTGTCATGTTGTCCTGACTTGTACTTATCTGATGACTGTTTTTGCATCTGATGATAACAATGAGCAATCATAACGCCTACATTGATGTTATTATTGATTGGTTAAATGTATCATTGACAAGAAGGAGAAAGATGTAAATTAACCATAGTTCTAAAAATATGACACAGAACACAATGTGATCAACCAACGAAAACTGCCCATTATAAATAGAACATGTTCGTTATACATATAAATTGTTAACACGATTGGTTCCTTTATTATGGGACTAACCCTACGGGCCCAGGAAATCCTGCGATACCCCAGTAGTTCCAGAATTTATCCTGGGATATCCCATGTCTCACTGGATGCAAGTATTTGACAAGAAATGAAGGTAATAACAAATCTGTGGGTGCACTATCGAGTTCAGATATTCATGACAGCCTGACATGGATGTCACTGTCAGGCTCAAATACTACATATTAAATAAATGACCCAGTTCTGACTATACTCCCGAGACCCCGACATTATGGTTTCACATCACACTGGGTAGGGATAAAAACAGCTATTCCATTCCATATGTTCATATTCCTACAATATATTGCTAAGTAAAATAGAAGTACACGAATTATCCATTGCGTAGTAACTTAATAACTGATTGTTAAAAGTACACCTTGAATTATAACATCTTGGTAGAAGATACATGTAGCAGCCACGGAACCTGTTTTGTTGATCAGGTTGTTCTGAAAACTGAGCTGAATAGTCAATTTGATCAGTGCATCACCATTAATGTTAGCTCGACTTTACGAAATAAAATGAGCTTAATTGCGATACCCTGCACGTCGTCCGGCGGTGGTGGTGGTGACGTCGTCGCCACCCAGTTTGTGTTTAGTTCAACTTTTCTGTTTATATCACATGTTTGA